>OZ005652.1:84950415-84994415 GCA_963930645.1 Salticus scenicus
GTAAAAGAAATGAGAGTTCTAAAAAATGCAGAATCTATATTAAAATAAAATTACCTTTCATTTAGTACATTTAACAATTTAATTTAAGTTCAATGTGGTAACAATTTTTAACTATTATGATGTGGACACCACATGACTTTCTTCTATATAATTTTACACAAAATGTATTCAATACGAATTATTTATTAAATTATCAAATTATTACGATTTTTATCTGACAGAATTATATCACTGAATGTCGA
Source organism: Salticus scenicus (assembly GCA_963930645.1). Lineage (NCBI taxonomy): Eukaryota > Metazoa > Arthropoda > Arachnida > Araneae > Salticidae > Salticus > Salticus scenicus. The sequence goes on from OZ005652.1 coordinate 84,950,658, forward strand.
AAGAAAGTCGATGTTTTGCAATTATCAAAAGAAATACGATTTTTTTTTCAAAGTTATTTTTCGTTAAAAAATAAATAATTGATAACTTTGTTTAAAATTACCACAGATCTATAATTCAACCATTCATTTTAAAGGTATTGACAAGATCTTTCGAAAGGTACCCAATGCGAGGCTCCCACATGCACAATTTTGTTTTTCCTAGTTAAAATTTACCCCCCCCCCTGCCACTTCCAAGGAGGGAAGCGATGCCCCCGCATGCACAATTTTTTTCCTAGTTAACTACAATTATTATCAATAATTCATATTAATTTTACAATCACACGATTAAAATAACTCTCATTATGTACATTTATACGAAATTTTGTCCTATACTGCCATGTTAAAAATTTAGGAAAAATGCAATGACAGTGCCACCTGTTGAGCAATTGTTCCACAGATCAAATCAGCACCAGTTTATGCCATGGTCCAATTAAATACCAAGTTTGGTTAAATTTCGTTCATTGGTTCGTCCACAAAATTTGTGATACACACACACAGACAGACAGACATTTTCTAAAAACAGTCAAATCGTGCAAATCCATCGGAAACTAGAGTTCGAAAATTTTCACGAATCCAATACATTCTCTATGCATACATATAGAAGAAAGTAAAAAGCGAAAAAATTACATAAACAGTAATAAAGTTTCTGCTGTTGTGAATGCTGTGGACAGAATGGAATATGTTGTCCATAAAAACGGTGAACACATTGAACCTGATTTGAATGTGCTAAGTAAAAGATAATTTTATTTCAGTATTGATTCTGCGTTTTTTAGAACTCTCATTTCTTTTCCACAGCGCCACATATTCTCCTAACGGTGACTTCTGGAACTTTTTTTGTGTGTGCGTGTGAATACAATCCTTCGACCCCCGTCCTGTTAAATTCTCCTGCAAATTTTGGCGCCATTCGCGCAATTAGATCATTCTACACAACAATGTAAAGACCAGTTTAATTATGGCCACTATGTACATGGTTTAAAAAAATAAATGAAATTTGAGTGAAATTATTAAATACATTTATGGCAGTAAGTAGTTATTCCTGCTATCGATAAAGTTAACATGCAAAATAACATTTAATACAATAAAAAATTGCATTTTTATAAATTATATAATTTTGTATAATTCAGCTAAATGTCGAACTATTAAATACATTGTACTTTGTTTATAGAAAAAAGCTTCATCGAGTCAAATATATGACAACTTCTAAATTACGAATTGTAAACATTTGATCTAATTTTTCCTTTTATTTATTGATTTCATTTTCAAATTTTAATTATATGGTAATGGTATATTTAAATCAAAAATTGTTTAAATAAAATCTACTGGTGAAAAAAAAGGATGAAAATTTTAAAACGATAAATATTTCATATAAGAAATGGAGAAATGTTACCACTTTAAGTAAAACTAAAAAATTATTCAATGTATCACCATAGCCTCCTAAACTAGATGCATGTCGCGTGGTTCTGAAACTTGGTAACAGTTGAAGTAGGGACCCTCGATAGAGAGAGACTGGACATTGGCGCGCCGGATTCTTGACGAAATTCTCCATTTTAGTGCCAGTTGCTCCATTTCTTATCATTACGCTGAGAAGAAATTTTGATTATTTTACGTCATAATCGAAAAAGAACTTATTTATTACATTTTATTTTGTTGGGAGATAAATTGCTTTAATTTTGGAATACTTTTAAAAGATAAAAATGTTTAATTATTTATTTTATATCATACTTTAAATACTTTGAATTCTCTTATTGCATGCTGTTTTACGTATTTATTTCCTAACATATGAGATAATTACATTATTTATTTGCTAGCTATTAGTTTTTAAGTTCTGTTGTGCAATATATTTAAAATGTTAGATCTCAATGTATTTTTCTGATATATTTTAAAATGCATATTTAAAATAACTATATAAAAATATATTTTTGGATTTTTTGCTAGTACGCAAAATGTATCAGATTTCTTAAAATAAATTAATAATAAAAATAAAGAAAATAAGGTGTATATTATTTGCTAACATATGAAATATAAATTTCTTTTAAATAATAATTGCCATAATAAATTTTATAAATAATATTTAAATAAGTAATTATTTTTATTTACATAATATTTAAAAAAACTAAAAAAAAAAAAAAAAAAAAAAAAAAAAATCATTGAAATAAGCAAACGTAAATAAAATAAATAAAAATATTTTTAATTTCTAAAGATATTAGTTAATATTTTTACAAATTATTATTAATTAAAATTTTATTTTTAATATTTAACTAAGTCATTATTAGTAATAATGCGCAATTGAAATAAATAAAATATGTATTTTTAGCTTGTAAAAATATTACGTAAATATTTTTATAAAATAATAAAAAATAATTTCTGTTCATCTGCCGTAGTTTTACATTTATTCACGAATTACTTGACAAAAACTAAGTTTACCATATTTTTGTTAAAAATTTTCTAAATTTTAAAATGTAGAATGTATGTCCTCAGAAAATATAAGGTAGAATTACTTTCACTAAGGTAGAATTGCTTTCACAATCAACGTATTTTGCTTAATATAGAAATATACAACAAAAAATTCCTCTGTTTTCCGATAGGAATTGAAAAAGTAACCATGTCGAAGGTTAAAACAAAATTCGTTTCTCTTCAAATTCGTTTTCTCTAAGACGAAAAAAATTACATATTTATATTCTGCATTACTTTCTGCACAAATTTAGCACAATTCCCTTTCATGTATGTTGTATAGTAAAGCGTCAATCGCGAAGAAAAAAGTTCTACGGGGAACGCTCCGAAGTGGCACTAAAATGGCCGATTTTCGGTCAATGTCCAGTCTCTCAATATATAGGGTCCCTAAGTTGAAGCGGTAGACAGCGCCACCTGGTACAGATTGCGCAACTTTTTTATTCAACAGCCACCAAAAATTTTTTAAAGTGGGATATGATATACATAAAAGGCGAATAGAATCGAAGAAACGTTGAGTGTATATATCACATATCACTTCTTAAAATTATTGGTAACAGTTGAAAAAAAAGTCGCGCAATCTGTACCAGATGGCGCTGTCTACCACTTCAACTGTTGCCAAGTTTCCGAGCCACGCGACAGGCATCTAGTTTAGTAGGCTATGGTATTACACAGTAAGAAAGAAAAGAAAAAAAATAAGCCAGATAACGGGCAACACCCGGCAGCAGAGATTTCAGGCAAACCCCGTATCAAACATTTGGACCATAAATGATGTATTCCTCCGTAATTTTACTTTGTGAAAAACATGCAAGTTTGAATATATCAATCGTTATTTGACTTTTTTATTTATACATTCATGAAATGCATAAATAAAGTCTCTCAACCAATAAAACTACAATTATATTTTCAGTTTCAAATACGAAATGATTCTTATATGACGTCACTGAAAAGCTAACACTTTGCATTTGAAGTGCTTTGACTGTAAAAACACAATTTGGTGGCAGATTTGAGCAAATTACGTAGATTAACGTCTTGTAGATTATGTAGATTAATTTGCCCGCAAAAAATTGCCAGTAAGTAGGTGCTCCAGTGATTTGCATACTCCAGTAATTGACATCTATTCCGAAATAATTAATAAATAAGAAAAATAATAAAATCATATATTTTACATAAAAGAATTTTAACATTTTATGTCAAACACTGGAGCATAGGATGCTAATAACTGGTACAATGAATAACTAGCAGTGTCAAACACTGAAACATAGGGGGCCAGTTACTGATAAAATGAAAAACTGGCAGTGTCAATTACTGGAACATTGACTGGGTGTCAAATAAAAATTGATAAAAAAAAAAATAATGGTTATCAAATGTTTATTTTTTAACATATATGTGGTCCTGAATGTCTTTCATGCCATATGTATTAACTTCAAAAATATTTTCTGATGACTAGAACATTAAAAACATCAGAGATTGCTCTAAAAGTGTCAATCACCGGTGCACTTACCCTATTTCAAAATTATACTTTCATGATATCAATTTACCGGTTATATAACATTAATTTACTGTTTAGATAGCAAAACGATCATTTCTCGTAAAATTGTACGGTAATATCCTTAAATTTTTTACAGTTTAAGTGAAGCTTCAAAAATCATAGCAACAACTACGAAAACTGTGTGAGATTTCACATAGTAACCAATTTTATGTTTTTCGAAGTACTTTTTACTTCCATTACTCGACCGTAATGGAAGTATTGTATTCGGTCCAAAAATTCGATACCGGGTTTTCACTTGATTTACACTGTTTAAGGTCTCCTGAGTTCAAAAAAGTAGTTTTTTTTCAATTGGTCAGTATGTGCGTATGTACGTGGGGGAACTTTCTGGCTATCATATCTCCGAAACTAATAAAGATAGAACTACCAAACTTCAGAATTGAGACAGGTCTGATGTAAAGATAAAGTTTCCAATTTTTTGTAAAATTTGGAAAAACGGAAAAGGGACATCGGAAACCGGAAGTGGGATCGTAAGTCTGTATCTTTAAAATGGCTTGAACGATTTTCTTCAAAGATACTATATAAAAACTCTATTAGATGTCCTTTCGAATAATATGGTTGGTTAATTCAGGAGAATTCATAGGCATCCTGTATAAATAGCTCAATTTCAGGTCCCGTAAGTGCGTTCCTTTAAAAACGGCTGAACGATTTCTTTTTTCAAACTCGCCTTATTAACTCCCTTTTAAATGTCCTTTTGTATGTAATTATTGTTTTCCGGTCAATAATTTAGTATGTCAAGTTTTGATAAAAGTTGGTATTTCAAAAACGGCTCTAACGATTTTCTTGAAAATTGTTTATTACATAAATCCATTTTAGATATCATTTCTCATGTATTACGTGGTTATTACAGAAAATTAACAGTCATTCTGATTAGGTAGGTCAGTTTTAAATTTCGGAAATCAGTATTTCAAATAATAACTCTACATTTTCTTTTCTTATTTTTTAATTCGCTATGCAAACTCTATTTTATATGTCTTTATTCATGTATCAAGTTTCTCTTAGCAGAATGTCTTTACCCGTGTATTAAGTTTCTAATACCGGTAAAATTTTTGGTGTCTACTTCGTTAGGTCAATTTTATGTCTTCTGATAACATTATATCCAAAAAATGCATATAATGCGTATAATAGTAGGTAATGGAAGCCGTGTGGTTGTCACACAACAGATTTTTCTATATTTACATTGCTTAGGTATGATGTATATTAAATTGTTTTTATTAAATGGGGGGGGGACTACGCCAAACAAAATATTATGTCCAATACGAAATATTTCATATAACAAAACTATCATTAGAAATGGAGATTTGTTTTTCAAATTAAATTAAATAGTTTACCAATTTTACTCTTTTTTTTTTTTTTTATCTTTTTCTTTTCAAAATATAAATGATTTTGTTTAATTGTATTACACTTTCCAATTATAACGTGGTCCAAAATTGTAAGTAACGTAAAATTCAGCTAATAATGCAGCTTGATAAAATCATTTGTATCACAGGAAAACAAAATATAATTTATAATTTTACTCTTTTTTTTTTTAAATTCTTTATATGATTTTAATTTATAATACTTTTAATATACTATTCCATAAAAGAAGAACTAGTGAAAAAACTACTGAACGTAAAAAGTTAAATCAAAGTTTTGTTTGATAATTTTTCTTCTAATAAATTAAAAATGCTTTATTAAAAACATTCAAACAAAATTTCTAAGGGGGGAAAAAGGGTACTTTTCGGTTTTGAAAATATTTATTAATTAATTAAAAAGAAAAAGAGATCTTGAAATATATTTTTAAATTTTTGATTATATATTTTTTAAGATTCTAAATTAAATTAAAAAAAAAAATGAGATTTTCTAAGAATGCTTTAATTAAATTTCGAAATTCATAAATTTTCAACAAGTAATATTGAAGTTAAAAAATAAATAAATAAATACTCTAATTTAGCATTCCAATGAATTGTTGTTTTTAATGCTTATTAAGAATTTTTTAATATGATTCAGGATTTTCTTGATTATAAGATATGTTATAAATATTCAATAAAGATTATATTTTATATATTTTATCAAATGATTCAATCAATAGGTTTCTAGAAGAAAAAAAAGTCATTAATAAGATATTTTTAATGAATTGATATAATAATACGTATTATTTGAATTTTGTTGTACTAAGTAAAACTTACACTTTTCCCCCATCTGCTGGTAAACTAAAACGACTTTCCTGAAATAATAGGTCAATTTACATAAAGTGCTGGACAAATAGAAAAAAAAAAAAAAGAAAGAAAGAAAGGAGAAGAAGAAGAAGAAGCCTTACTTGGGTGTTTTCATTTTACTTTTCAGAAATCGCTAGTTTTATCATTTAAATATAGGGAAGAAACACATAGTGATTTTACAAGATATCGGATATCCCTATTCCGCAGGAAAAAGCTCTCGATATCCGATTTCTGACAAAGTAACTATAAATTTCATTTCTATTTTTAAATGATAAAATTGGCCATTTCTTAATGGGAAAAAGAAAACATCCAATTACAGCTGATTTTTTTTTTTTTTTTTTTTTTTTTTTTGTGTGTGTGTGTTTGTTTGTTTCTTTCTTTCCATCCAACACTGTTTGCATATTTTTCTTTTATACAGCCAATTAAATTAGGTTTCTTGAATATTTTTGCCATATAAGGTATAAATTTAAAGGAGAAAGAGATCATATCAACATAAATAATAATTTGCTTCTTTCTGAGTTAAAAGTTTTCAATTCAAGTATTATATGTAACAAATTAAGAAAATAAACTATTAACTCATATATTTCTCATAACTTAGTAGGTAAATAAATAAATAAGAAATATAAAAATAGAGTAGAATTTAATCAATATCTATAACGCGTCTAGAATCATAATTTGTCATGTCTCTTTTTTTTTTTTTTTTTTTTTTTTTTACAGACAAAAATTTCTTATTATTTTTTTTTTCGGGTTTTAATAGGACAAATAATTTATTTTATTTTTCATAAATATAATATTTTACTAATAATTTTAAAATTGTAATAATTAAGAATCCTTTCTTTTAAAAATATAAGGTCAAGTTTCTCTTCCAATGTAGTATTGAGAATTAGGAAAAGGATAGCTTTCTACCGTGAGAATGATACTAAATGTTTTAGTTAAGTGTATAGACCACTCATTGAGTGCTAAAAGCATTTTTATGAATAGAAATAGGGATATACATTGAAAAAGTAATTGTTGCTCAAATACTAGCAACAGAAGTAGAGCGACAAAGTCATAAATTACCCATTGTCCGAAAATGACCCGTGAAATTTTGCACATGTTTACAATGAAGGGCATTATTTTTTATTACTCTTTTACAAAAGAGACCCACGTTCCTCATGCAATTATAGCAATAGGAGGTTTGTCAAAGCAGAAAACTTCCTTCCAGCTTCATGACAACTCGAACAACACATGAGAGGAATTCGAATAAAGACCGCCCTTGTCGCCCTGCTGTTGCCAGAATTTGAATGCAGCTTAAAAGCTAAGTACATTTTTTTCTTTTTTAATAGCTACAATGAAAGGATTTATTTGAATGTGTATTGGAAGAGTGTTTAGACGAGGAGGTGATTCATATCTATTTCTCCGAGAAAAACATCAATTCCTGGGACTCTACAGAGCAGTAACTTGTAGGAGGTGTGTGGTCCAAAACGAAGGGATAAATAAATAAATAAATAATAATAATAAACAGTGATTTGGGGAGGGAGAGAGTTTAGTTTTCGCAGGCTGGAGAGAGTTAGTTTGTACTTGTCGGAGTGAGGAGTTGGAGGAGAAGAATGCTAGTCGGATCGCTGAGAGGCCAACCGAAAAAAAAGTGATGGAGATGTTGACTATTTTCGAAATTCTTTAATTTGATGAGAAAGCTATTGATTAGTAAAAATAAACAACACCAGTGCGACGGCACGTCGTTGACAGAATGATTGGAAGTACTCATTTGTCATCAATTAAATGAAAATAAAATAGATGATCAGTAAGAGGGTATGAATCATTTGAAAATGTGTTGTAAATGTTCCTAAGGCAATAACGCTATCTGTGATGTCTGCAGGTATTTCACGTTTAGATGTTAATTTTACAATATATATATATATATATATATATATATATATATATATATGTATGTATATGTACAATGTTGCGGTTAATTACTTTTATAACGATTATTAACTTAAATAACTGTTTATTGCAATAGTTGGTCAAAACAGTAAAATAAAATTATACAGTACTCTTTTTCTATAAACAGAAAAATGGAATATGGACAATTTTCTTATTAGAATATTTACTGTCCTTTTCGTAAAGTAAATCTCTTGAAAATATTAGCATTATCTTGAGTAAAATTTTGTATGTAACCTGAAATAATTAGATAACTGCAGATAATCACTTAATTTATTTGGATTAATAAATTTGACATGTTTTATTTCATACTGCCTTAGAATAAGATTGTTTTAAAACAAAAGTGTATTTTACAGTGAATTATCTAGTAATTTATAGTTCTATATGATAATGATGAAATAACTTAACGATTTACTTAAAGTTTTAAAGTTTTAATTTAGGTTTGAAAAAAATTTAATAAGACTACAGTACTAATTGAATTTTCTGAAGTTAAATAAATAAAAGGAGAAAAATTAGTTAAAAGAAAGAAGGAAATTTGGTGTTTTGATTAAATAATAATTAATAATAATCTAACAATTGTATAAATATAAAAGGAATGATCTACTTTTATTTAATCAATCATGTTTAGTATATAATCTATGAGAGAGACTAAATGAACTTTGAGGAAGCAGAACCACAGGTCTTTGATGAGTTATTAGAATCTGGGTTAAAAAAAAATGTTTGAGGAAAGGTCATTTTTAGTATTAGTTTGAAAAAGAGTAAAATAGAGTAAAGAACAATGATTGAAAAAAAAATTATTATAGAAAACCATGATCATATCAGACCGTAAAGTAACATATACTCATTTTTAAAATTAGATTTTTTTTTTTCTTTTAACGACCCTAAACATTTTTTAATAGGGATATGTTTTTATTTACATAACATTTCATAGAATTTATAAACAAATATGCAGATTTAAATGTCGTTTGTGTGTTGAAGAGTTATTATATATATATATTATATTACACAAAATAACGCGAGGGTACACGGAAAATTCACCAAGTTTATTTTTGTGTGTTTGTATCATATAGGGTCTCTATTTGTAGCATTGTCGCTGTGCTTTTTATTGTTAACTTTTATACATTCGTTGAATTCTAAATGTAATTTTAGTCAAAGAACTCTATCACTCATTTCTTTTCTTCCACGTATGTTTACGTTACGTGTTGTGAAAATGTATCATCTCTGTCGTCGAATTATTTTAGTTTGGAATGAAGACATCCGACATTATTTGTGAGGCTATTTCCAAGCAAATAAACATCTACAAAATCTTAAAACGGTTCAAATAGATTGGAGTCACAATAGGCCGACCTCAGAGGGGTCTTCCGAATTCTACGACGAATCCAGAAATTATTTAAAGATTCACTGGAAATTTTTACTGTTTTTAGAGCAATGACATTTAACCACGGGATAACAATTTCATTCGGTGTTGTCCATAATGGAATGAAAAATCTTAGGAACTATATATATGACACTATAGGTACGCTCATTGTGGCACTACGGGCCTGGAAACTGTGAAAGAAAGCCTGACCACTCTTGACATGTTTCGAAACGATTTCAAATGTGTGTTGATGCTAATGGGGGCAACTTAATTTTTTGTACAATGTTATTGATATGAATCTAATAAAATTATTATTCATTAAATTGAGTGAATGCATTTGGAAATAAAACGTGTTGGTCACCCTGTAATATAAAAATATAACCGACAAATTAAATCCCTAGATACTACTAATTTTGAGTGCTGACATAGAAATATGCAATTCCTTATTCGTAAAATTTTCAAAAAATAAAAATAAAAATTAAATAAGTAAAAATTAAATAAAATGTTGAGTAATAAGTTTTTAACAATTTCATTCCTCTGGAGATATCGTTGTTCTCATAACAAAAGGGAAAAACTCAAAAAGTCAACTAAGCCGGTTTTTGGAAGACACAAGGTGGTATCTATGATACATCAAAGTGGCATAACTCAATTATTATTGGTTGTCTAGTTATAATGGATTTATGATTTGTATCTGAAAATTAATATATTAGGTTACACGTCTTTGTCGTGAAAACAACGTCATATCATTTTAATTTTGATTCTCCACGGAAGGAGTTGTTCCTAACTACCAAATATGTCACACCTCAACCATTTGAGAATTCACACATATTTTCAATAAATTGAAATTCTAAAAAAAAAAAAAAAAAAAAAAAATGAATTTTGTATAATTTTTAAGTACCGTAATTTCGTGTATATAACCCGCGGATAATCCATAAAATAAACCTGACTTTGTATGTCCTGCGGGCTATCATCCAGTGCGGAGTAAATATCGCGAACACCGCGAAAATCAACACCAGTCACATTTTTGTTTCGGAAGTTTCGATTATTAACGTATAATAACGAAGAAATTGAGGACAGTGAAAAGGAACTTGATGAGGAGGATAATACGGATGATGAAGACGAACTGTCCCAAACAATATTGCAACATTTTAATTCGGATACGGAAGAATCCGATTTCGGTGGATTTGAATGAATTTTGCAAATAAATTTATTATTAATCTATAATTTTCTTATAAATTGAATAAAGGTATTAATCATTAGAATTTACTCCAGTTTATAGTAATTCATATAGAGAGAAAGATTAATACTATGTTATGATTATTTGCTTTTTCATTATAGGTAAGTAAATTTATTTGTTTATTATTTATATTTAGTTGTATATTTGTTTATTATTTATACTTAGTTATATATTTGTTTATTATTTGTATCTTTTCCTACTTGTTTAAATAATAACAATTAGTATTGAGATTATAAATAGCGATTGCCGACCATGTGATTTTAGAAGTGCGGGGGTATCTTCTAGTGCGGGGTATCTTTCGATTATAGTTATTTTTAAATGAATTTTTTATGCTGCGGGCTACCTTCCGCCGCGGGTTATATACGCGAAATTACAGTAATATCAGTAAATAATTGAGTTCTTTCCATACACACACACACACACACAAAAGAAGGAAATATTAAAAATAAAAATAAATAAGTAAGACATTTACATAATACAAACTAATCTACAAAAAAGCAAAGGTTGTAGCGCGTTTTTTTTTTTTTTTTTTTTTTTTTTTTTAGTTACATAACTTTTGCTTTCTAATTCAGAACAGAAAAACGTATCATATAAATTTATTTTTTCAATCATTAAGCGTATTTTTTAATACCTTATAGCGTTAAGCGTTTAAGTTTAATCATACTTAATTAAAAAAAATGTATGAATAGAAATGCTTTAGAAGTACAAACACGAAATACTTTCATATTAACACATGGTCACAAGTACAAGAACGCAACAAATATTGGCTGAGTTTTTTTTTTTTTTTTTTTTTTTTTTTTAATAGAGAAAGACTTAAAATAAATGTGAATATAAATAAAATTTATAACACAGTATTAATAATATACAAGTCTCAAACTGCACAAAACTATTGATACAATCTGGTTTAGTAGTTAAAATTCATTAGCATTAAGTTAAGATACAGTAACATTCGAATGAAAAATAATGCCAAGTAAAGCAAAAACATATGCAACTAAAAACCTTGTACATAGCAATAAAATAGTTAAAATCAGCATCCAAATATATTTTACATGAAAAGTATCTTTAAATACCACTTCAATGCACCATACACGTTGTTGCTTTTATGCTGCACTGTGTCTACTATTCTCTTCTGATAAATGGTCGTGTTTATAGTTTCAAACTAAAATAATGTGATTTTTTGAAATTTATGAAATTTTCTTATAAAGATTTTATTCATAATTTTTCACCACTATTATTGCACTGTCTTTTACAACAATAAAATTTAACACTTTAAGATATCTCAAAATGTTTCATGTAAAATCAGAGTTAAGATTTAATAGTTAGAGTATTTGATATGTGTATATATATATATATATATATATATATATACATGTGTGTGTGTGAGTACATATATATATATATATATATATATATACATGTGTGTGTGTGAGTACATATATATATATATATATATATACTTCCTCACTTATAAAAATGATTACTTAGTCTTACATACTATTATAGATAACATTAATTTTTTTTTCTAAAGTAGTTTAATTTTTTAAATAACTTTTTAAAATAAATTAATAAATAGTAATATAAAAATTTCAAAAAACTTATTTCTTCCTAGTAAAAAATTTTATTTGACGTCGTAAACAGGTTTATCACAAAAAGAAATGAATATCACTATTTTTATACAGTAATTTTAGACATGGCTAACCATTCATATCTCTCGATATCTATCAATATAAATAAAGCAAAGAATTCGTCGGTGGAACACCTCCGGGAGGACCACTCCTATTTTTCTTTGGTCTAGATTTAATTACTTCAGCGATGAAAGTCGGCCATTTTTTTTTTTTTTTTTTTTTTTTTTTTAATTAAAAACTGATGAATTTTTTTAAAAGATACAGCATATATGTTATACTTTTTTTAAAAAGTTCTAAAAATTGTTCATTTTTTGTGAGGACACTATGTATATCAAGTTATTAGATTTAAAGTTAATACGTTGCAAAGTTTCACAAAGCGATATCATTCAACTGCTTTTAATGAAGATAAGACATTCTTTTTTAGTAAAAACTTTTTTTTTTTTTTTTTTTTTTTTTTTAAGATTCAGCATAGGTGTTATACATTTTTAAAAGAGCTCTAAAAACTATTTATTTTTTGTGCGGACACTATATATGTCAAGTTATTAGATTTAAAGATATTACGTTGCAAAGTTTCACAACGCTATTTCATTCGATTGCTTTTATCTTAAAATAAGAGTCTAATATTAAACGGTCTAATATTAAAGATTAATGAATAACAAAATTTATCAGTTTTGAAGTTCTAAGAGATGCATTTTTTAAATTACAGCGTACTTATTTCCCATACATTATCCATTAAATTTGTGAACAATTGTTGATTAATTTTTGAAAATCATTCACATATGACCATAGAGCATTTGTTGCAAAACGATTGCAAAAGTAAAGAAATATTTAATTTAATTTGTAATATGCTTATTTTACTTTTCGACCTTAAAAAGAATTTTTAATTATGTTAAAAAACCCAAAATGTGATATAAAAAATTAAATAGTGATTCAATTCTTTTAAAAATTCATTTAAATTTAGTGACCAGCTAAGCGGACGGAGCCTGCTAGTTAAAAAGATTACTATGTAAGAGTTCTGGTATCTAAATTTCGCTTTGGGGAAACCCTGGTCGTAATTTTTTATCATTTAGAAAATGCCTTTTGTAAAATGAAACAGAGCGTTCTTTCAAAAATTACTTCCTTTATGAACAATATTATTTTGTTTTATATTACACAAAAATGTAACAACTTTGTAATTGGTTTGTATAATGATTAACATTTCTACATAAAAAAAGAGAAGCTTGATTAATTACAACTTTATATTTAATGTAGTAATAATTTGAAACAATATTCTTAAACGAGAAAGAAGTTTTAGAAATACAAAACAATTTATTTTTATAAATTAACTGTTCTATAGTAATAAAAAAAAAAAAGAAAAAGAAAATTATGGGCTTTATTTTATTAGTATTTTTAGTTAACATAATTTTCACAATTTCTATTTTAGTGGTTCAAACTATTTACAAGATATTTCATTTTAGTGCTACTATAATGCGATAAAAAGAAATATTCCCAGAGGTTTTATAAATTTTATTTGATGTACCCCGTCACGTTATACTACTATTTCTGGCGTTAGTGAAGGCAATAATGCTTTCTGTTTTTTTCTTTTTCTTTACAAATCTTGTAAAACCAGCACTTTGTGGTATTGGATTTTGTCGAGAAAAATATTCCAAATCAATAAAATATTTTGAGTTTTTCATTTGTGTCAGCATTTTTTATTTTGCGAGAATATACAAAATTTGCATCCAGCGTGACGTCAAAGTGAAATAATATAACTATATACTTTTCTTTAAATGTTTTCGAATTTAAAATAAAATATATGAAGTTATGAAGTTTTTTTTTTTTTTTTTTTTTTTAATGTTTATTTAACTAATTGAAAAAAATTTTTATATACAAGAAAAAGATTTGTCTATTAAATTTCTGGGACTGTAACGATTCTTACAAACCACAAATTTTTGCTTAAATTGAAAATAGCATGTCAGTAATTATGGTAATTTATTACAATGGAATAGGAAAACAATAAAAATAAATTAATGTCATAAAAGACAATTTAAAACCACTAACCATTATATGACTTGAATTTCTTTAAAATTGAAAGTTTCAATAAAAAAAAAAAAAAAAAAAAAGATGACACAAAGAAGAAACTAATGTATTGATTAAGAAAGATAACTGAGAAAAATGAGAGAAGCAGGAGCTATTATTCATGAGATAACTTCACATGTGTTACCTGTAAATAAGCTTATACATCTAAATATAAAATTACATACATTTTTATTTTCATTTGAAGTATAATCTAGTCATAGCTAAATTATCGTAACTGGTATATTTAAATTTTAAATAGAGACCTCACGTTTGTGTTTAGAGTGCTAAATATTTGCTTAGTGGGTACTATAATAAAGTACTGGACTAATAAATTTTGCAATAAAATATAAGTAAATAATTGAAAAAAAGAGTAATATGAATAAAGAAAATATCATTATAGTTAGTTATTACTGTTTATTTTTTAAAATGTAAAATATATTTTGATTGTGATAAATTTTTGTAGTTAAAAATTATGTTAAGCTATATAAGATCCAAAAGTTAAGGAAAAATATCTTCTTTTGTAGTTCACTTTTTAAACAATGTAAACAAAGTCATGAAAATAAAGCCACATAACGTTCAGTTTTTTTTTTTTTTTTTTTTTTTTTTATGAATAATACATTTAATATATATTCAATTAATGTCTCATCAATTAACTAAGAAAAGTAAAAACATCTATTATTTGTCAAAATTATAAGATTTGTACAAAGATTTGAAATTTAATAAGAAATCGGTCCTCCTCGAGACCTAAAAATCAATTGGTATTTGTTTTCCTTTGATAAGATTCAGGTTTTGGATACATGAACAGACATTAAAGATATATTCTTACAAAAATGATCAGGCACCAAATTTACAAAAATGGGCAGAAACCGATGATCATTCCTTGAAAAAATTGTATATAATATAAAACTTAAATATTTTTCTCTTCATTTTTACTTACATTTAAATTAATAGCTATATTTAAAAAAAAAAAAAAAAAAAAAACCTAATATTCAACTTTGTTATTATGTAACCTGTAAATAATTAATTGTAGTACGTTTACTTTGTCTCTACTATCTACGGATACGCTCTGCATGTAGGATCGGCCGGTCATGCGAAGCACTTGATAAGGCATAAAGGTCGACCGGAAGTCCTATATTTTCTTGATATTTTATTTGAAATTCAATTAAATCGTATAATTACATTTGTTATGATATGTCATCAGTTTAGTTCAATTTTTGTTACAGCACAAAATTAATAATAGAGTCCTACTAATCTACAATAGAAATTTTTAATAAAATTCTTAAATTTGGTTATTTTTAATATGAATAAAGTAATACATAGTCTAGTCGTGTTAATGTGACCACCACAAACATTCTGTGTCAACCTGAAATAACCAATCACAGAAGGAATGTGGCAACACTATTAGTACAGAGTATATAAAAGGTGTTGAAGGGAGTCAGAAAACATTACAGTCGGTATCGTAATGAGGAACCGGTGAGATTTGGTAGACGTCCATGATCACATACATTCAGGTAAAAAGTTATAGCACTTCTGAAATGGTTAATTATTTAAACTGTTCACGTGTTGTCTTAGTAAAAGCATACCATGCATAGCAAAAATACATTATCCAAAATCAGCCACATAGAAAATATGGTACACCACGAGCCATAGATGACAGAGGCGAACGATTGCTGCTGACTTGCGCTCTGGCGAATAGACGTGCAATCGTTGGCCAACTGACCAACCTGTAAAAAACCGAGGAGTCAGTATGCTCAACGATATTTTAGAGGAAAATTGCTGAGTATGGGCCTCTTCCGCAGACGACTGGTTAAAGTACCTATGCTGACTACTGTTCATCGGCGAAAAAGGCTGGAATTTGCACACCAGTACTGCAACTGGACGTCCATTGAGTAGCAGGAGGTGTTTTTCTTTCAGATGAATCACGTTTTACGTCCCATTTAGCAGATGGACGTTGGCGTGTACGTCGTGAAACCTCTGAAAGCAAATACCCTGCAACAACTTCTGAAAAAGTCCAAGCCGCAGGTAGTAGCATTATGATTTGGAGAATGTTTTCTGGTGAACCCTCGGTGCATTTATCATTCTGGAAGAGGTGATGGATCAACAGAAGTTTGCATCTGCCTTTGTGGATCACTTTCAACCCCAAATTAAGATTGTTTTCCTCAGCACCAAGACAACGTGACGTGTCACATAGTTAGCACTGCACGTGCATGGTTCAAACAGCATCGGGATGCAATAAATTTCCTGTATTTCCACGGCCATTTAGCCAAAATCCCCAAACTTAAACCTAGTCGAGAATCAGTGGGATAAATTCAGTTGTATTATTCAGGCCTTGGATCCTCAACTGCACAACCAAGCGCACTCCACGCAGCCAAGCAGACTTCAAGATCCAGAACACTAGAGTCGACATGGCTGTACATCCTCACAAGTATTTCCAAGAACATTTTAGACTCTTTTTCTGCGCTTCTCGAAGCAGTCAGTGCTGCGGAAGGTTGTTATTCTGGCTCCTGACAAATAGTCACATTAATGTGGCTAGTCTTTGTATATCTTCTTAATCCATCACTATAGAATAAAATTCTGAAATATTCTAATTTAAAAATTATTTTAATTGAAATTGTGGAGCTGAGTTAATACTGCTGGGGCTCTAAAATTGTTTTTAATACCCAAATCAGCACAAAATATTTTTAATATGTACTAACTAGTTTCCTTTTTCATTATGTATATAAGGTTTGTTAAGAGTAGTTGCAAATTATACATAAAAACATGTAAGTCATCAAAAATATTTACATTACATAAGCATTTTAAAATCCTTTTCGATAAAGTCATGTACAAAATCCAGATTGTTTATAATTAAACTTCCACTATAAAAAGCTAAAACGGGGTCATGAATTGCTAACTAATTTGGTACATTGATGATTCTTAAAATATGTTTTAAGTTAAGAAAAAAAAAACTAGTTCCAAAATGTATGCGAATTGTCGCTTTGCACAGAAAAAGACAAATATTATCAATGGAATTACCTACAGTCGGCAGCAAAAGTATCCGAGCACTAACCAATATTTCCGATGTCTAAAAGGTACACTTAAAACTGTTTTGTTAAATAAATCCTTGTTGAATCGTATTTTTAGACTGACTAAGAACATGACTCGACAAGGATTTATTTAACAAAGCAGTATTAAGGGTACTTATTTTAGACAGGATAATTGCTAATGCTAGGATACTGTTGCTGCCGACAGTACATGAAATTAAAAAATAATTAACAAATTTTTATGCATTCCGCATGAGTCATTTTCTTAGTTATAATTTTAGTTTTTTATTTGCACAATTTCATCTAGTAAACATACTTAAACAAATACTTATTTTTAATTCCTTGGGCAACTGTTAATGTCATCCATTCAAAAGGGTAGATATCAATGTTGGTGAGAAATCAGTGACTCATTTTGACTCAGGAGACAGTTCATAGAGAAAATTTAATTACAACTATCGTGTAAGTATGTGATATTATTAGGTAATTCATATTTATTTTAAACTTACAAAGTAATTAAATTTAAAAATTGTTATTTTTTAAAGATACAGCGTTACACTACATATGCAGAAGAAAAAATCGGAAAGGCTTGATAATACTCTAAATAGCTCAAATAATATTATAAATAACAAAATAAATTTTACTATTAGTTGGTTTTAAATCTAAATAACTTTATTAATCACTATTCATAGTAACTAAATGAGTAATCTATAAAAATAAACCAGAAAAGGAAAACTAAAAAATCGATACTTTCATCACGTCATGTTCAAAGAAATTTGAGACCAGTTTAAAAAAGGCAAGTCTTCTTGGAATGCTGATAATAATAAATGAGAATTGACAAAATGTCCAAACTTTTTTGATTCCTTCCTAATGGAATGAAAGAGTTAGTATCCAGTAACATAATGAAAAATTACTTTCTTCTTTTTTTATTCTGATAGTTAATTTGCTTTCTGATAAGACAGATTTAACTTTTGTTTTCTATTCTTCAGAAAGAATATTAAACTTTTTGATGTACTTTATATGATATGAATTATAAATTATTGAAATTAGTATTTTAGAGGTTTGTTTTTTTAAATTTTCAAAAAATAAAGAAAGAAAATAAAGAAAAAAAGCACTGGTGTTAATACACTGTTTTGTATAATTGTAAGTTTTACCATTTTTCTGCTTGAAAGGTAAAATAATATTAATAACTTTTTAATATATAACATATATAACATATATAACATATAACTTTATAACATATTAATAACTCGCAAGAACAGTTCGATTGTTCCTAATTTATTACAGTTATTCCGTGAATTGATATTTTATGGGACACCTTTTCATAGTGAAATAAGAAATCATTCTACCTAAGCTAATTTTAACAAGGTTATTACTATTATTATTATTATTATTATTATTATTTTAATATTCAGGTTCCAGAGTACACCATATTGCAATATCTTGGTAAAATCTTACTCTTAAGATCCTTACATGAGCGAAACTACCTTTCATTTGCAAGCACTTTTCTGATAATAAGTTAAATTATCTATGATATTTAGGTCTCCGAAATCAGACATACTGATAAAATTTTCGGTTCTACGTTGAACCAAAATGCCACACTAACTGCAAGATTTAAAACTTGGTACTACATTTGCTGCAACCATGCGAGAAGAAAAACTTCTACCATGATTCGATACATCTGTTTAAAAAAAAGCACCAAATCGTGGTAATAGATTTACCCATCTCATGGTTGTAGCTACTATAGGACCAAGTTTTCGTTAAACCCAGAGAAAAATCATGGTAAAAGGTTTTACCATCACATGGTTGCAACTACTGTGTACCATGCTGTAGTTCAACCTAGTAAAGATTCAACCTAGTACAAAATATGTACAAACAGCGTAAATAAGTTTAAATGCTGATATTACTTCCTTTAAAGGGTTATATTAGTTTGAATCTTTCAAAAAAAAAAACAATTTTTATCTATTTATTTATTTTTCTAATAAAACAATATGTATAGAATATTTTCCAAAATTTCAAATCAATCGAAGTGAAATTCTAGAAGAGAACCCCCCCCCCCCTTACACACACAGTAAAATTCGATCCTCGTCTCTGCTTGATTGGAGACACCGACACATTAAAATTAAATTAATTCAGTCGTAGCTTTGGAATAAAAACACATCGTACTTAAAGACGAAAACATTTAATAAGACATTCCTAAATTAAAAAAACGCACAAAACATAGATAAACATTTAAAACATAAATAAATAAAAATCTTCTCGAATGACTAGAAACATGCCATTTTTTTTGTTCCATCCAAACCCCTTTCTCTCTTCCTTGGCTGTTGCCACCTATCTCCTGTCAAATACCACTTCATGACGTCATGGAACTTTACTCGTCCCTCCTTTTTGAGCTCATACGTCACAGGAGTGACTATGATGCTACCAAACTTAGATACTGTTTCATGATATAGAGAGTTTCTACACAAATGTTCACATTCATGTTAATGCTGAATAGTTTTTGATATAATACTAAGAGTTTCTAAGAAAATGTTCATAAAATAAATGTTCATATATGTAAATCTTAAAAGTTTATATCAAGAGTTTATTAAAAAAAATGCATATATCATAAAATCTTTAGGAAGAGCTTCTGCATATGCCCAAAGAAAAAAAAATTAAATGCATAGTACATTCAGCAATAAACAACAACAGCAATACACACAAATAATTGATCTAACATTAAATATCTTACAAACAACCTTTATAATATGCACATGAATTATATAGTATATCACGAGGTAAATTAAATTTGAATAATTAGATATAACTGAAATACTATTAAAATATTTTAAAGAAGTCTAGATAAAGAATCGGCATTGCCATGATTTTTTCCCTTCCTATACGTAATTTTTAGATTATAACTTTGCAAAGCTAAAGCCCAATGTGCTAACTTTGCACCGTGTGGCATTGTTTGGGTCAGAAAAGTCAGAGGATTGTGATCGGAAATTACTTCGACTTCTGCACCGAAGAGCCAAGTATCAAACTTTCGTAGAGCAGTCAGCACACTGTAAGCCTCTCGTTCGATCGTTGACCATCTGACTTGGCACGGAGAAAGTTTTTTACTAAAGAAAGCAATCGGATGTTCTTTGCCAGAATCGTCCGACTGAGATAAACATGCTCCTATAGCTTTGCTCGAAGCATCAGTGTACAATTTGAATGGCTTTACTATATTAGGCGTATATAGATATGGCATATTCATTAAATGGTGTTTCAATTTTTGAAAGGCTGTTTCTTGGGCATCAGACCAGGGAATTTCATTAGGTACGCTTTTCTTTGTTAATTCAGTCAAGGGAAGAATTTCTAACGCAAAATTTGGAATGTATTCCTGGTAATAATTAGCCAAACCAATTACACCACGAAGTTCTTTTTTGGTGATAGGCCTGCAAATGTTTCTTATAGCTTCGGTTTTTTCGGGATCGGGTGTATGTCTTCCTGATCCAATAATATGGCCTAAAAATTTCACTTCATTCTTTCCGAAATCGCATTTCTTTAAATTAACTGTAAGACCAACTTCTTGGAATGTTTTGAGAACTGCTTTCAAATGTGTTATATGTTCACTCCAAGTGGTAGAGAATACTGCAACATCGTCGATATAGGAACGACAATAATCTTTATGACACTCTAAAACTTTGTCTATAGATTTTTGAAATGTACTACCAGCGTTCTTCATACCAAATGGCATGACATTTCATTGGAAATGCCCTGAGTGGGTAGTAAAAGCAGTATAATGTTTGCTGTCTTCTTTCATAGGTATTTGCCAGTACCCTTTCGTGAGATCTAGAACAGAAATAAACTGCGAATTACCAATCAAGTAAATAAGATCATTGGCAATCTTCATGGGGTATGCATCTGGGATGGTATAGCTGTACAATAAACGAAAATCAACACATAACCTAACAGTTCCATCCTTTTTGGCAACGCAAACTACAGGATGAGCCCATTCGCTGTTACTATGTTCGATTAGTCCAAGTGTAAGTAAGTCTTGAATCTGTCGATCCACTTCTTTTTGCATAACTATCGGTATTCTATATGGACGTAGTCTTTTAGGACAGCAATCTCTAGTAACGCGGACACTGTGTCCTTCTACTTTAGCTATTCCGGGTTTAGTGCTGAAAGCATTATTATACTTGCATATTACATTTTTCAAATCATTTTTCTTTTCAAAATTTAAATCTAAACTATCAATATGATCCGCTATTTCTTTAGGGGTTAAGCATCCATTTCCGAATGGTGCATAATGAATATCACCAAAATCTTTATCTTCATCAAATATTAGGCCAACATGGTCAATTCGAGCAACGTATGGTCTGAGCTTATTAAAATGTAGTTCTCTTCTGGACCCATTCTCTAATTCAACTAAGGCTGAATGTGGTCTAGTGATTTCAACAACAGTAGCTGGGCCAATCCAAGTTTTAAGTAATTTATGCGAAGATGAAGGAACTAGTATTAGTACTTTATCACCAACATTAAACTGTTTATCTCTTGCTCTCAAATTATACCGCGAAGTATATCTTTCTTGAGAATCCTGAGCATATTCTGATGCAATTTCATGTGCTTTTCTTAGTTTCTCAACTAGTTCTGATATATATTTTTCAACTGATGCGGAAACTGAAGTGGGAATTTTCCTCTCACCAGTCTATACGTCTTTCAATAGTGACAATAGTCCAGGAGGCAAACGCCCATAAACTAACTGAAACGGAGAAACACCTGTCGTACTATGAGGAACTTCTCTGTAAGCAAAAAGTAGATATGGTAGATGCAAATCCCAGTTAGATCCATATTCCTGTATATTTTTATTTAACATATCTTTCAATGTTCGATTCCAACAAAGGCTTCACTTAATTTAGCAGTAAAATTAGTACCTTGGTCTGTACATATTACTTTGGGGAACCCTGTGTGTGTAAATATTCTCATAAGATTATTGCAAGTTGTTTTAGCATTGATGTTAGTCACGGGAATAGCTTCAGCCCATCTAGTACATAAGTTAACTGCACAAATTACATATTTATGTCCTCTTCGAGACGTGGGTTCTAAAGGTCCAATACAGTCCAAACTCCAGACTTCAAATGGAATTTCTGGCCTAACAATGGGTTGTATCGGTATACGATCCCTATAGGAAACTGTTCTGCGTAATTGGCAGGTTTTGCAACTTTCACAAAATTTTTTAACGTCTTCTTTGAGACTTGGCCAATAAAATGAATATTTTATTCTCTGTTTTGTTTTCTGTTCGCCTAGATGACCAGCCAATGGTATTTCGTGTGCCATCCTAAGAACTTCTTTTCTTTTGCATGTGGGCAGAACTACTTGATCAACATTCTCTCCACATAAGCATTCTGAATGGACAAGAACTCCATTACTAATTTTAAATGAATTCTTTCCATTTTTGGCATAAAACCAGGATTTCTTTAAATCTTCATCTTCTAATTGTAATTTTATAAAATCTTCTTTATTTCCATTGCTTTCATCATCGGTAATCTCAGCATTAAGTTGAAGGGACGTTGAGATGTTTTTCTTTGAATCATGTTCTTCCTGATTTTCTTTTTCAATGCTCTCATTTAACTTTGCAAGTACATGATTCATACATCCATTTAATTCTACATTCTCCATTAAAACTTCATAAGCAGTTGAACAAATTAGCATATCATTCACAAGTTTCTTCGACACTGCACAAGTTACAGGTACATTGCCGTGTTTCCCATCATCTATCTTTAGGTCAAAAATCTTTAGAGCAGCTACTTCTTTTTCACCGAAAGCCGAAATAATTTGGATTGTTCCATCCCCTTCTCCAAATTCGGTATCGACGAAATCTGCACGTAAGACTGAAATTTGTGCTCCAGTATCCACTATTGCCTTCAAAACTTTTTCTCCACATTTGATATTTACGTATTTCAAATCATCAATTCCATCTTTAATCGGCATAGAGGTTGACACAGGAATTGACACCTTAGCAGTTACAACTTCGTTCGCTGTCTTTGGCTTAACGTCTTTGGCTTCAACCACATTACTTACGGCATTACGAATTGATGTTTTCTTGGAATTCTTGGGACAAACTCTAGATAAATGCCCCACAGATCCACACGTAAAACAAGTAGGTTTAAAACTTGTATTTTGATCAGTTCTTGGAGGAAATGATGTCCTATATTTCCGAGATGGCTGTTCGTCCTTTTGTTTGCTGCTAAAGTCTTTAAAATCAGGTTTGTAATTGCTAGTTGTTCTATGTTTCATATCACCCCAACCGGATCCCTTAGCATTCAATCGTACACTTTCGTACTCATCCAATTTATCAGCTAAAACACCCGGAACAAGTAACTTAGCCCAGTCATCGACGAAATGTTCTCGGATATCACCTGGAACGCGTCTTTTTAACTGATCCGTAATCATAAGATTCTTCAATCCTTCAAAATCATTTACTGCAACTCCTTCAAGCCATTCCTCAAAGTAGCTTGTTATTTCGAAAACAAAGTCTCGCCAAGATCGAGTAGGGTTTCGCTGATGTTTCACAAATTTTTGTCTGAAATGTTCAGGGCCTAATTTAAATCATTTTAATAATAAACCTTTGATATAATCATAATCGTCAAATTTTTCTTCTGACTCCCGAGCTATTAATTGAGTGATTTCTTTTGGCATAAGAGCTAAAAGAGCTGACACCCAGTTACATTTATCTAGATTAATTCGCTTGGCTTGATGTTCAAACAAAGTCAAGAACAGCACTATATCTCCATCTCTCATTTCAAATTTTGGAATGATTTTTGTTAAATCTTGCGTACTACACTTAGCTTCAGAAATCGGTGCTGCTTTAAACTTTTCAGCTTCCAAACGGATTTTTTCTAACTCAAATTCATATTAGAGTTTTTGTTTTTCTTGCTGTTCACGTAATTTTTCAATCTGTAGCTCTTGGAATTGCTTTTCAGCATCTTGTTTCTCACGGAGCTTCCTATCTTCGATAATAATCTCGAGCTGATTCTTAGTAAATTCTTCGTCATATTCTTTATCTTTGGTAATTAATTTGCGTAAATCGCTTACAGTAATTTCATTCGTGACCTGAAGATTCAGCTCCACAGCCAACAATTTCAAATCCTCTTTCTTTGCGCGACCCAAATATGCCATCTTATACACCTAAAATTTTCTGAACGAGAAACTTAGCAAAAATTTCTCAAGTTGGTGCTGATTAAAACACTTTGTTAAATATTAATGGAAATAAAATTATATACCATACGCAAAACCAATAATTTATACCTAAAGCAATTGATATCTATATAAATTTCTTTACTTAGCTTATGAATCAAATTGACTTTAAAAATACATGAATGTTATTTTCACACATTAGAAATAATTTAAAACACACTGTCGTGCATATTTACATTTCCTTACGCAATGAAATATAAAATAAAATTCTTTTCTTATTTATCCAATTTATTTTTTATTGAAACCAACACTTTTATTTCATATGAAATGAATAAACAAACATTTCTATCATAAGCTTACTTCAACGTTTGTAAAAAAAAATAAACAATTGAAAAAAAATGTAATCTTTAACACTTTTTATATAATTACTATGTGTCATAAGCATAAACACAGAAAAGAAGAAAAAAATTTTACTCTTTCTATAAAATAATGAAATGGAACAAAAAAATAAAAATAATAATAACGCAGACGATTTTCGTCAGCATTAGTTATTTCGTTCGAAACAAACTAATTTATTATGGCTCGTTATTAAATGAAATAAACAAAACACTATTTGTGTAATTTCAGCACTTAATAACTAAAATAAATCAACTCTCATTTTTATTTCACATTAGGTACATTCATTAAAATATAAATATTCTAAAAAAAAAAAAATAGATTTTCCAATTTCAGGAACAAAATACGATATTTACTCTTATTTATTTCGTCACACAAAATACTTTTAACTCTTATTTCGGAGAGCAAACAAATAAAATATATAGATATGTATATATATCAAACTGAGGGGGAAAATATCAAGATCTACTGTTGTAGATATTTAACAGATAAACAGCTCTATATTTTTTGAAGTAAATAAAAAAAAATCACATTGTATTAAAATTAATATTTACTGGCGTGAAATATTAAACCTTTATTCACTGTCGTAAATAAATGTAATTAATACATATATGCTGTAGTAAAATTAACAATCACTGGCGTGACATTGTATGCTGTTATTTACCAGCTAAAAAAAAATATAATGCACTTAATACATTCACACTGTATTAAAATTGACGTTCACTGGCGTGAACTTTGTTCGAATATATTTGAGAACAAAAACTTAGAACTGGCGTTCTATTATCATTTTATGTTATAAAAAAAAAATTTAAAAGGTACACTTAAAATATTTGGGCATTACACGAAAGCTCTTACCTTCCCCAATTTTTAGGTATCCTTTTCTATCCAAGTGAAAGGCTGCGCCAGTAAAATTCGATCCTCGTCTCTGCTTGATTGGAGACACCGACACATTAAAATTAAATTAATTCAGTCGTAGCTTTGGAATAAAAACACATCGTACTTAAAGACGAAAACATTTAATAAGACATTACTAAATAAAAAAAACGCACAAAACATAGATAAACATTTAAAACATAAATAAATAAAAATCTTCTCGAATGACTAGAAACATGCCATTTTTTTTCGTTCCATCCAAACTCCTTTCTCTCTTCCTTGGCTGTTGCCACCTATCTCCTGTCAAATACCACTTCATGACGTCATGGAACTTTACTCGCACACACTCTCCATTCTGTTTGGAAATCCCCGCCCTTCCATTAGGTTCGTTTTACTTCTACTTATAACTTTAATCGTTTTCCTTAAAAAAAAAAAAAAATGGCGATGGACACGATTTTTTTAAGACTAATGCAATGATCGTATAGAAATGTTGCACACTTCTTTAAAATAGAATTAACTAGTGCTTGAATGGAGATTTTCTTTTTTTTTTTTCGTTTTCAACTAATTTCAGAAGGCTATAAGTGGGGTAAATTTTATCGAAAATTGTACTGCTATGTATACAACTTTTCCAAAATTCCAAATTAAAAAAAAATAAAAAGAGAAATGTAATAATCATAATTATTTCGTTTAATCATAAGCTATACATATTTATTAAGACAATTTTGTTCTTCCTTTCTTCCTTCTTCTTCATTTTTTTTTTTTTTTTATTCAGATAAAGCTACCATGAGTGATCCTGATTACAATGAGGACACTTTTTCGTGAGGAATCTCCTGAAACCAGGTACCATTGTCTGAATTTCAAAAAATAAATTAAAATAAAATAAAATAAACAAATAAAATAAAATTTTATAAAATTCTGTTTAAATTTTGCTCTTTTATATAATAAAAATTTTGAATAAAATGATTTATTTATCACATTGAAAAATAGAGAACACACGCACACACACACACATATATATATATTAAGTTCGAAACACACGTAATTCATTGAAACGTTTTTACTGCTCTAGAAGTAGGGTAAAAATCTCCATTTTCTAGAAAAAGAATTATTGGTCTATAACAGAAAATAATGTGCTAAGAGTTTTAGTTCAAAAATTGTAACTATTGTCTTGATATTTATAGTAATAGACACAGCTAAATCATTTTTGCCGTTAGCTAAATATGCTTTCTAGAATATCTGAAAGCGTTTTTAAAAAGCTTGGTTTATTGTTTACCTTTCGAACGCCTGCTTTTTCTTTCGCTTTCTTGTGATCGATATACAGAAACAGACTTAATCGCTTAGTTAAATTGATTTGTTTATCTATATATTTGACATATAATGGAAGATTTAAAATCACAATAACTTTTGAAATATCAAACCAAAATTTAACATTTATACAGTAAAAAACTCGAATGACTTTGTGGACAAACTTAAATACATTCCTCTCTCTTACTATGATTCGTTTAGATGTTAAATCACTTTTTACTAATGTTCCTATTCAAGATACTCTGGTTTGTTTAGAGAGGAGATTACGGGAATTAAATTATTCTTCTATTGAAATTGAGGAGCTCGTGAATTTAGTTCATTTATGTACCAAGCAAGCTGTCTTTAATGGTACTTATTATTCTCAATATGAAGGTATGGCAATGGGCAGTCCTCTCTCTCTTTTGCTTTGTGACATTTATATACACTATTTTGAAGAAAAACTCTTCGGTGTACATAAATGTTCTCACTGGTTTAGGTATGTTGGTGATATTTTCGTTCTTGATCCCTGTGATGTCAATTTTACCAGTTTACTTTCTTTGGCCAATTCGATTGACCCCTGCATTCAATTCACTTTTGAGATTGAAAAGGATTGCTCTTTGCCTTTTCTTGACGTTTTTGTGCCTAAAGACAAGGATCTGTTCTCAACCACTGTCTTTAGAAAACCACTTTCTGTCTTTCTTCCGCCGCATGCTATCTCTAACCACGCAACTCAACAGAAAATGTCTGATTTCTTTACTTATGTTTTTCGTGCCTTACACGTTTGTTCTGATCTGTCTAGTCTTTCGAAAGAAATTAAATATTTAAAATCACTTGCTCTTTCCCGTAGCTATAATCCCTCTATTTTCGAGAAAGCTCTATATAAATTCAAATATCCTAAACGTTCTACTCCCAAATTGAGCGATCACAGTCACATCCCAGTGGTTTTACCTTTTTATTCACCACTTTATTTTAAAATTTGTAAAATTCTTTCACCATTTTGTTTTAAAGTCATTTACAAACCCGTCAACAAAATTAAATTATCTTCCCTTAAAGTTCCCATTCCTACTGAAAACCGATCTAGCATTTATTTAATACTGGGTTCGTCGTGCAATTTAGGTTATATTGGTCAAACTAGGAGGCGTTTTAAATACAGAATAAATGAGCACCGTCGTAATGAAGAAATTTCCAAATCTTCTATTGTTTCCCACTGCTGGGCTCATAGTCATCGTTTTGATTTTTCTAAAACTGACATATTTTCATCTCCTGTCTCCTCTTCCCATTTGGATATCCATGAAGCTTTTTACATATTTAAAAATTCGAGGAATCTTGTTAATGATATTTCTTTCACTCCGTTTTTGTCTGATATTTGGAAATTACACACATAACTCCGATTTTCGTTTAATTTTGATACTTTTAAGATTTTTTGATTTTGTTATATTTTTTATTCTTATTTATTTACTTATTTTCTTCTTTTATTTGATAATTCTGATCACACCAGTATTTATATTTACATTCATCTTTATATACTTTTTCTCTTCGCTTAAAACGGTTTAGTGCTTCGACGCTTTGATTGAAGCACTCGTGCCTACTTTGTTCGCCCGACGAAGGGTCGTGTGTTCTTTCGACCCGAAACAATTGTTGCGAGTTTATTGAATTCTATGGTATTTATTCGAAATTTTGTACTTATTACTTTAAAACGCCAGTTCTGCAGTGCTTTCTTAACATTTTAAAACTTTATCAGAAAGTAATAATTTTAAACTTATTCAATATTTTCAGAATTATTTTTTAATCAAGAGAAAACTCTAATTTTTTAATTTTACTTTGTGAAATATCTATTTAAATATTTCATTTTTAATATTTTAAATACCTTGCTTTTTTTTCACGTTTAATATATATATATATATATAATTTAAATTAAGTAACATTATTCTCCATGTAATATTATATTCCTAATGATTTAAAACTAGCTTTTTTCTCTCTTTCGTTTTTACTTCAAATATATTAAACAAAATGTTATTATTCAAAATTATGCGTTATAAGGTAATTTACATCGCTTTTAATCAAGTTTAATTTTGAACTAAACTAGTGGACTTTATTAAATATTTTATGAATATACATAAAAAAAAAATCTTGAGTGACTCCTCCGCTCGACTTTTCGAACATTATCTGTAATTAACGATTTTGTAGATAAAGTAAAGTAAGAGAAGTTGTTAATAAACAAAAGAGAGAAAATTATAATACAGTGTTTGAGTATTTTTCTCCAAATAGTACACGATGTCTAACTTAACGCTATTGAACTTTGAGGCCATAGATCATAAAGATAAAGAATTTTTCGTTGTGTCCTTGTAAAAACCTATAAGTGCTCGATTCACCAAAATGCTTCTAGTTAGTGCAATAGTAACTTACAATATTCATATAAATTTTCAGCTCATTTGAATAAGGCGTTTAGACGCTATCGCACTTTTAAAAATTTGGTCTCATAGGCCATAATGATGAAGAATTTTTCTTTGTGTCCCTTCAAAAAAACTGTAAGTGCTAAATTCACAAACTCTACACAGTTCGTGCAACTTGACCTATAATATGTGTATTTTTTTTTTTTGCTCAGTTTAATAAGGCGTTTACACGCTATCATACTTTTAAATATTTGGCTCCTTAGGCCATAATGATAAAGAATTTTTCTTGGTGTCCCTGTAAAAAATCTATAAGTGTCTATAATATCTTCACCAAAATCAATAGAGTTCGTGCTACGAGGACTTACAACTTACGTACCAACTTTCAGCTCATTCGAGCAAATCCTTTAGACGCTAGCGTGTTCACCCACATACATACACACACACACACACACACACATACATGCATCGACGTAAAAATAGTGAAAACGGACTCAGGGACCTCAAAACGTATAGAAACATCAAAATCTCAAATTCGGATTTTTGACATGATTACAATACTTTCCTTGCATACGTATGTTCGGAAAGTAATATATATATATATATGTATACAGGGTGATTCAAAAGAGCGAGGACAAAATGATATGGCAGATCAGTCATACAACAAAGATCAAAAATCGCATAGAACATAGGGTCGCAAACGCCTGTAGAGTGCGCTAGAGCAACGAGAGGGCGTTGCGATATAAACACGAGCTGAGCAAACGGAGATTGTCTTCATTCGAGCCGTGGATGCGTTGAGCGTAACATGGCTAGTTACACTCACCACGAAGTGGCTGACATGCATTTAATTTACGGCATGGCCAACTGCAATGGACGAGAAGCCTTGCGAACGTATCGTGAAAAATATCCTGGTAGAAAGATGCCTAGCCGCTCATTGTTTGCCACTCTGCATCGCCGACTGTGTGAAACCGGCTCCGAGGTGCGCAAGCCAGATGCTGGTCGCCAACGAATAACGCGGACAGTTGCTGAAGAAAGAGTTGTCCAAGAACTCCAGCGTAATCCTTCAACGAGTACACGAGTTGTAACCCGAAAGACCCATATCCCCCCAAGCTACCGTCTTGGAGCATTGTACATGACGAAGGACTACATCCTTATCATTTACAACGCACCCAGGCACTGGAACCGAGAGACTACAACAATCTTATGGATTTTGCTCGGTGGTTTTCGCAAGAAAGTGCTGCAGACCGAAATTTCGCAGCAAGTGTTCTCTTCACGGATAAGGCTGCGTTCTCCTTAGAAGGTGTGATGAACTTTCACAACCTGCATACGTGGGCGGAAGAAAGCCCACATGCTACACGTCCGCAAGGCGCACAACAAAAATTTTCCATTAACTTGTGGGCTGGCATTGTAGGAGACTGTTTACTTGGTTCGTACCTTCTCCCAGAAAGACTTAAGGGTCCCATTTATCTAACATTCTTGCAAGAGGTTCTGCCAGAAATGCAGAATGATGTTCCGATGCCTATTCGTCAATGCATTCGATTTCAACACGACGGAGCTCCTGCACATTTCAACACAGAAGTCAGAGCACATCTGCAGGCTACTTTTCCTGGCGGCTGGATTGGTCGCGGTGGACTAATCGCATGGCCACCACGATCACCAGACCTGACTCCCTTGGATTTTTTCTTAAGGGGATTTTTAAAAGGATTCGTGTATGAAATACCTGTTGCAATGCCGGAAGATTTGGTAGGAAGAATCGTTGTGGCAGCAGGATGTGTTCGAGAAACACCTGGTATCTTTGAGAAGGTGCGGCGTTCTATGCAACGTAGATGCCAGGCGTGTCTCGATGCATCTGGCATAAACTTTGAGCCTCTCCTGTAGGCTCAACATTTGGCTTGCATTAGTCGCATGTGAGTGAGTAATTATCAATAAAATGATCTGTAATGGTTTTGTTTCTTCTCTTTGTGTTGTGTGTTATTTTAGACGCCCTGTAGCGGCTCCGGATAGCAGTTGCGACCCTCTGTTCCTATGCGAGTTTTGATCCTTGTTGTATCGCGGATCTACCGTGTCAATTAGTCCACCTTTTTTGAATCACCCTGTATATAATACTTAAGGAGAGAGAAGGAAAATGTGTATAATTTTGAAGAAAAACGAAGAAATCTGGGATATTAGCTAACATGACGGTCTTGATTTAAAAGCTCGGAAAACAATAATTCGATAAAAAGCAGGAATCCACATTGCCTACAGTTGCCCACATTGTCCACATTGTTCGTACAATTTAAAAACCAACTTTGTTATTATTATTTATTTTATTTTATAATTTGAATTAATTGTAACGAAAATAATAATGATTACTATTATTATTTTTTTAATTTATATTTTAATTTTTATAGTTTCGTTACTTTATTTATTTATTTTTTTTTTTTTTTCGCAACAGTTCCGAGTATTTCAATATTGTATAACTGGCAAATAAAATTATTGTAACATTTACTAGTATTTTATAGCCTTATAAAATACTGTATATACCGAATAAAAACAGAAAAATACGTATTTTGGATACTGAATACATTTTCGATTTAACAAATTTTATTCTGAAATATTTTAACCAATATTTATTCTGTGATCCTATTTACAAATGTGAAAAAAATGTTGTAATACAATCAGTAACACTCTATTCTTTAAAATGCAATTTAATTAAACGATCGTAAAAAAAAGGGGGGGGGGTTAAAAAAACCTTCTATTGTATTTCTAATACTTTTCTTAGCTAAATTTTCCTTGTTCCGTTATTTGTTCCATGAATATAGATGAGATGAATGAGGTTTGTATCTACACAACGCTGCTTTAAATTACTTTCTAAACGTGAATTTTTATTTGATATTGTGATAAAATGAAATGTTAAACATTTACTTTGTAACCAAATATTGATTTCTCTTTTTAAAAAAAACTAATGAGTTAAAAAAAAAAAAAAAAAAAAAAGTACATCAATATTCTTCTTTTGTTCTCCATTTTACGTCTCTATTTTAATTTAGTTGAAAAAATCCCTATTAAATATTTTCAATGTGGAATATTTTTTTTTTCATTTCATGCATTGAAATTAGTGAAAGAACGTTATATTTAAGTTTAAAAATGTAAAAACAAGCTGTTTCCAAATTAAACTTTAAACAGCTAATTTGCAAATTAATTCACCGAAGTTGATTGGTTGGTTGGTTGAACACTAGTACAGCGCAATGGGCAATTGGCGACGGTCTGGATCTCCCACTAGAGGTGATCCGAAGACATGCCATCACAATTTTGATCCTCCACGGAAGAGATGGCTCTCCCGTTTCGGTGACACCCCCCGAGGTATAACTTTGATGGAAACATGGAGGCCATTGCGTCCACGACAGATTTTGCGTGCACCAGCCACCATTAGTGTACACGACAGTCTTTGGCCGGCTCGAGTACCGCAGTTGCAATCTTCCAATTACGAGCCCGGCGCTCTACCGACTGGGCTACCATGGCCCTAATTCATCAAAGAGAGGAAAGAAATGGCTAAATATCTTTCCGGTTGTGGTTTTGTTATAATAGGAAACATACAAATTTTAAATTCATGGCAATTTTAATTAAAATATCTGATATAAGCAGAGCTATTTTCCTCCACATTTGGTATATGGACGATTTGTGAGATGCCTCACGAAATAATAAAAATGATAAAATAATTAAAATGTCTTCTAGATGTTGCTTGTCTTGCATGTAAAAAAGAAAGTACGTATAACAAAGAAAGTAAGTCATATAGAGTTCAGAAAATACTTCGAAATATTTACTGTTTGATTTTTCAATTCTGTTTGCTATTTTTTTATTTTTTTTTTAATCTAAATTACCGCGTGGTGGGCATAGTTTAAGTAGATTTATTTTAAATCCTTGACTGCATATCATTACAGTGACCATACCAAATTTTGTAGCAATCTGCACTCTACCATTTTAGCTGAAGAATACTGTATTATAGTAGAAATTTAATTATAACCACACTGTAATCAGAAAAAAGATGGATTAGTAGTGTCTTAATTATACTGGATGCTAAAAATTTATTTTTAATGAATTTTACAAGGTTTTTAAAATCGTAAACATATATCAATTAAATTGCAATGTTATTTAAAGCATTTTCATTATTAATTAATTCATTTATTTATTGTTAATATGTATATATGCAGTTGGCAGCAAAATTATTCAAGCGCTAGCAATAGTTCCTATATAAAAAAAAGTACACTTAATACTGTTTTGTTAAATAAATCTTGTCGAATCATGTTCTTAGTCAATCTAAGAACATGCTTCGAGAAGGATTTATTTAACTTTTTTAAGACATACTCTACATCTTCGAAGCTCACGATTTAAGAATTTACTTCCAGGAGTATTATTATACAGCGTCTAGAATAAACAGTGTGGAAAGCGGCGAATAAAATTGTAACTAAAAAAATTAAGCCTGTCACCAGATGTCATTGTAATCGAAGTTAGTGTCACGACAACAAAACCGAGACTCCCTATTGGTTAATTATATGCTTAGATCACGTGATTAAACTGATGAAACTAAGAAAAGCCAATCAGGTCTTCGATTTGAGCAATAGCTTCGATCACAGCGACATCTGGGTAAGCTTAATTTTTGTAGCATCATTTTAACATCACGGTTATAGGCGATTGCCACACTGTTTACTCTAGACGCTGTAGTATTAGAAAATATTAGAAAAGTCAAATGAATAAAAGAATGACGTCACAATTCCCAGATGAACGGCGGTATTTTCATATTCCTGCATCACTTTTCTGAAACAACGATTAATTACCGATGGTGGTACCGATGTACACTACCTTTCCGTAAATGAACAGACACATTCATCTTTAAACTTTTTGCCAAATATCTAGAAAAACTGTCGACGAATTGTCGTGAAACTATAATATGCAAAGAGTGTGTTATACCCCATACATTTCAGTAAAAGCATTACCCTAAAAGCAAAAAAATGTACAGTCGGTAACAAAAGTCTCCGAACACTAGCAAAAATTCCTATATAAAAAAAGGGCACTTAATACAGTTTTGTTAAATAAATCCTTGTCGAATCATGTTCTTAGTCAGTCTGAAAACAGGATTCGATAAGGATTTATTTAACAAAATCTGTATTAACTGTACTTTTTTTACATAGGAATTTTTGTTAGTGTTTAGTGATTTTTATTACCGACTGTAATTAGTGAAAAATTAAAGGAAAACGAAACGTTTGCGATCTCCCTGTAAATTATAATGATTGATATGCGTTCTAGCTGTAACACATGATTATGAGGCTTCTTCGTATTATCTCTTATTCATTTATACGAGACTGATGCATACCTTCATGGAGATATAAAGGTTCTTTTAGAAAACTGCAAAGAAAATTACCACCTTTTTTATTATAACATGCAGGCAGTGTTGGGCATAATTGATTAAAAAGTAATTGAATTACAAATGAATTACAATTAAATTACAATTACAATTATTTTACTGTCAATCAAATAACAAGTAATTGATTACAAATAAATTGAATTACTTATTAAATTTATTTGTAATAATTCAATTTATTTGCAATCAATTACTTGTTAATCAATTGACAGTAAAATAATTATAATTGTAATTTAATTATAATTCATTTGTAATTCAATTACTTTTTAATCAATTATGCCCAACACTGCATGCAGGGTATTAAACCAAATACAATACCGATTTTGGGAAACTTGACATGCTGCACTAGAAAAAAATACTGTAATCAGAATGTACAAGAGTTGAATACCCAATGAAGTATGAGCAATTTTCTCTAAATATTTTTTAACTTCTCAGCTTAATAGTTTTTAACTGCAAACTTAGCATGATTTATTATTGAAGTGAATTAAATCCCTTATGAGAAAGCTCGAACCAATTATAATGAAAATTTAAAAGGTTATCGTTTATAGACTGAACTGAATTAAATGGATCGGGGCAAGAGAGTGATAAGCCCTATTTGTGAACTTTTGAAATATATCTATTCGAAATACGCAAATCAAAGCGTATAACATGAAAAACTTTTCCAGTTTCTTAACAACATTATGAGCTGTTTTGAATAACAAATGACATTACTTTAATGATATTATTATTATCTATTTATCATTTCTTCTGGCAAAAAATATTCTAGAAACGTCTGGGGCAAAAACAAAATCTTTTTGATATGCTGACATCTTAGTGACTTTATAACACTGTATATAGAATATTATAATTCACAATAATAAGCAATATGTTACACTGTTGGATTTAATTTACCTGAAATGTAGCTTGTCACATTTTTGCCCCGTCATCCTCACTTTCAGTTCCTAAATATATATATATATATATATATATATATATATATATATATATATATATCAACAAAAAAATTATAAAATAATAAAAGACAACAAAAAAGGTGGCGTTTGGGTGGGCAGATGTTTGATTACGGAGGTGGGGTGGTGTTGTAATGCTGGATGGTTGGGTGGGTTTGTGAAATTAAATTAAAAAAAAAAAACAGAAGGCTTGTTGCATTTACTTTGTATTACTATGCAAACTTTCTTTTTCCAATAAAATTTCAGTTTCTTCCTTTTAGAGTTGTCAACTATATTTAAAATTCTAATTATACTATTAAACACAATGTAATCAATCGGTGAATTTCATTGTTGCTTCGTGGTTTTATTGTTATTCATCTGCTTTGAAATTTTGTTTTTTAAATCCATATGGTTCCTGTTCTGGTCGTGGTAGGCTGGGTGAGTGTTCCCGGCGTGAAACTAGTTTAACCCCACAGGCAAGTCACAAGTCTTGCCGCCTGCCTCCTTCCTTCCTATCTTGTGTTTCTTAGGTTATTTTTTCATTAATTTTGATAAGTTTATGGTTTTAAGTTAAGATTTGTTGTGTTACTTTATTGATTCGTTTGTTTTGCAGGCTGCTAATTAATAGATCTGGTTTCTTTACATAAGTGTATTTCATCCACTGATAAAATTTTTTTAAATCTTATTGGTCATTGGTGTTTCAGTGATCTTGTATCTGTTGCTTGGCTTCTACTATGCTTAATAGATCATCTTTATTATATATATATATATATATATATATATAAGGATGTTTACCCAAATTTCGTTGATTCAATTAATGGTAATATAGGGTTCATTGGTTGCAAATAAATACTATTAAAACTCTTTATCACATCTCCTTTTTCTTTTTGACAGGAACTGAAGTTAAGTTTATAACCTTTTGAATTTTCGCGATATTTGCTTGGGATCTTCACATAAGTATCTGAATACATTTCGATAAAAATTATGCAAATGAAATTTCCTTAAACCTTCCGCTTCCACAGTTAAAAATTAATTAATAAAAATGCACATTAAGTATTTAATCAGTATAAATCTTTGAATGAACACTATAAAAAGAAAGAACTCGCAACAACTGTTTCGGGTCGAAAGAAGACACTATCCATCGTCAATCAAACGAAGTAGGCACGAGTGCTGCAAACGAAGCGGCAACGTACCTTATCAAATATCTAATTATTGAGTTAATTCAAATAAATTATTTTTGTTTTACTTTTAATTTATTGTATGCCTATTAATTTATCAAAATATTTTTTTATATAATTTGGCTAATTAATTGTAAGAAACGTTGTTTATCCATTACACGTCTACATTTACTTATAATTTTCATTACTATCCTATTTCCATTAGAAAATCCTCACCTTGTAGATTTTATCTTAACCATTATACGTTGGTAGATGGGAAGTACCGTGTTCGATCTTAGGTCGCGCAAACTGATCTAGCCATTCAGAGTTTTCCGTGGTTTTCTCCGAAACTCGCGTAAATACAGGCTATAGGACCCCTTAGAAAGGCATTCTACCCATAGATCTAGGACCATTGGGTAGTCAAATAGCCTTAGAAACCTACTACCAAGAAGCTAACCGTTATAGATCAGGTAAAAATAATAATGAAACTGCTGAGATTAATTTAATTATTTAACTTAACATTTTAGAAATTGAGGAATCCCATTCCTGTTTCACATTAATAGACATTATCTTACCAGTAATAAGAAAAGATTTTATAAGATAAATATTTAAATGAAATGTGAAAAAATTTAAACCATACTCTTTCAATGAAATAGGAAGATCAAATAGGTTGAGTTTTATTACAATATGTATATAGAAATAGTTTCAATACTGAAAAGTTTCAAAACCGAAAAGAAAAAAAATTTAGATGAAAAAGCTTAGAAACTTTGATAACTGATACTTTTCAAGATTGTTCAGATTTGACTTTTGGACTACTTTTCATCGAGGTTCGATTTTCAGGATATTCTAATCGATTTGCTT
This sequence comes from Salticus scenicus, assembly GCA_963930645.1. Lineage (NCBI taxonomy): Eukaryota > Metazoa > Arthropoda > Arachnida > Araneae > Salticidae > Salticus > Salticus scenicus. The sequence goes on from OZ005652.1 coordinate 84,988,561, forward strand.
GAAATGCTGAGTATAAAAATACCCTGATACTTTTAGAGTAAGATTAGAAATATTTCTTTCTTTAGAGTACATTTAGACGAAATATTCTCATATAATAATAATAATAATAATAATAATAATAATAATAATAATGATGATGACAATGATGATGAATTAATAAAAAAATAAAAATGAGTTTAAATAACATATAATCTTTTTTTTTTTTTCCCCCTTTTAGTTATTGGAAAATTTGAAAAATAATTTTTAACACTTTTCAACGAAGTTGAAAGTAGTTAGTAGTTTCGCTGTCTATATGACTTTTTGTCTGACTGTCTTTCCGTCTTTCTTTACGCCAGTCTTTCCGCGCTCTACTTTTCACAAGCATTGTCAATGTTATACAAGTTTTTACTGATATGGTATAAACATCATCAATGTTTTAGCTGTAAAAAATATAAAACGCTAGATATCGCAAACACATCTTACTGATTATTAAAATGTACAGAAATTAACGCTCATATAAGCGATGGTATAAACTACGGTCCATGTAAAAACAGATTCATACTGATGTACTTTTTTAAAGTATGAAAGCTGATTAGGGTTCTGCATGAGGTCGGGTTGATTATAACTTTTCTCTTGCATGTCAGGTTCAGGTCAAGTTGGCTAGTTTTTTCTTGGGGGTCGAATTCGGATCATGTGCGGGACACCAAAAGTCTCTGTTGTGCGTTTGAGTCAGTTTACGGGTCGATGAAAATTTTTCGGCAGATTCAAATCAGAATTTGTGCTGATTTAAGGTTCATTTGTCAGAATAGGGTCGGATCATGCAGGTCTCTACTGTAGATTAAACAATATATGAGTAAAATGTCAAAGTCTGGAAGATGCAATTATTGTATAAAATGGATTTTGTATGGACACCACAGAATATTTTATAATATAGATCAGTGAAGAGACAAATCTATTGACACTGTTCGAACATATTTATTGAAGAATATTAAAAAGCTATCATTTTTTTATTACAGCAAGGAAGACTACTTTCACAGTTTTATTTGAAACACACTTTCGTTCTTTTCCTCTAAACACACCAAACTCTTTGATGTCTTCAATTTTGTAATCACTTTTTTATAAATCTTGCTCTTGATATGCCTTTTTCGGAAGCCTTTTAAACGTCAATATTCTCGCCGCACTGATAAAAAATTACTACTGTTTTCACCAAAACAACTGGATCTGTAAAGCTTGATATTTCTAATTTACAAGCATGGTGAAAAATGATCTTCTACCATTGACTATTGCCCTTTTTTAACGTTCGATATTTGCATAACGCCCCTTCTACACTGCTTGAAAAGCACCATCTCTCGTTCGAAACTGGAATTATTAATTGCATTGCAGTTTCTTTTTGCCCGTTCATTTTCAGTTTATCAAAACGCGTCTAACAAAATGATCTATACATAGATGTAAATAGGGAAATTTATTATGACAACTTGGTACATGGATTTCGATTTATAGAAGAACTTTTATACATATAAAAATATATTCGATTCAGTTCTTAAAATATAAGTAAAAACTAGATAAATTCGATATCTAGAAACACTTCAAATAACAAATTGGTCATTAATATGCGAAAATTTGTTGACATTTCTTAATGGATTGGGATAATTGTCGAAATGTCTTGATACTATTGTGAATGGAGTTATAACTCTACTTAATAGTAATCTTGTAATTTCTTTTTGCTTTCTAATTCTATATAAATTAGAAAGTTTCAGTTTCTCTCAAAATAAAAGTTAAATAATAAGGGGTTTATCACATTTTCATTTTGATTCAATCATTGCCCAATTGTAATATAGTATTCGCTGATTGTAAATAAATGTTTAGAAAGCCCCCTATCACCTTCCGTTTGTTTCAGAGGAACCAAAATTCTTTTCATTCTATAACTGACAAATGGTTGAATTTACACGATATTTGTTTGGGGATTTCATATAAGTAGCTCAATTACATTTGGCTATTAAATTATGATAATTAAATTATGCTAAGATATTTAACATTTTTACATTCTGATTGCAATATGCGGTGTCTGATGTAGCATGCCCAGTTTTCTAAAAATGGCTTTGCACTGGGTGTAATACCCTACGCGTTATAATTAAAAAAGTGGCAATTTTTTTTGCCTTTTTTTTTTTTTTTTTTTTTTTTTTTTAAGGAAACCATTATATCTCATTCAATATATGAGGTAGACTCATACAAATTTATAGAGATCATTAGAATAGTATTTATGATCACATGCTACAGCCAAAACGCATTTCAAGCTTTACTTTTTACAGGGTGATGCAAGACATTTTGATATTTCTTTAATTTTTTACTGATCCCATTTTCTTCTTCAGGAAAAAATCTTGCTGAAATATATTAGGTTCAACATGTTCTTTATACTCCCAAAGTTTCAAGATGATTCCTAAAAAATTTTTCTAGATATTTACAAAAACGTCTAAATTCGAAAGTGTCTAAATACTTATTGGTAGATAATGTATATCACATGATACTTTCTATCAACCCGATAAAAAGGCCTTAAAATTAATTACTTGAGGTAGAACATTTGCAGCATTTACTAAGAGTTCATATATATTTATTGTACGTAGTGAGATGAGAAATATCGAGAATTAAGATGAAATCTGTCACTACACCAGTTTCATTGGCAACTGGGCAAAAAAAAAAAAAAAAAAATTATATATATATATTTTTTTTTTTTTTGGGGGGGGGGGGGGAGGAGATCTGATTTTAATTCTTGATTGAATAGCATTTTCTTAAAATATTAGACTTTAAAAACAAATTAGAGAAACAACTTCTGTTTATTGAAAACAAATATAATAATTTCATCATACACAGAGGTGACAAAAATCATAGAATTCTTCCTAATATCCTGTCGTGACACCTTTTGCCCGGCGGAGTGCAGCATTTCGACTTAGCATGGACTCAACAAGTCATTGAAAGTCCCCTGCCCCTTCTGCCTCTACGAACGTCCATAATTAGGAAAGTATTGTCGGTTGAGGATTTGTGCACAATGTGACCTTTCGATTATGTCCCCTAAATGTTCGATAGATTTCATGTCGGACGATCAATGGCGCCAAATAATTATCTAGAATTATCCAGAATGTTCTTCAAACCAATTGCAAGCAACTGTGGAAAATCCATCTGAAATCGTGACTTATCTGACCAAGGTACGGTTTTCCAGTCGTCTAGGGTCCAACTGATATGATCACGAGACAAGGAGAGGCGCTGCAGGCGATGTCGTGTTGTTAGTAAAAATACTCGACTTGATCTTTTGCTGCCATAGCCCATGAAAGTCAAATTCCGCCCCAGTATCCTGACGGATAGTCCCTCGTATGTCTCCCATTGTTTGTTGCAGTTATTTCACGCAGTGTTTCTTGTCTGTTAACACTGGCAAATCTACGCACACATCGCTGGTCTCGGTCTTTAAGTGCACGCGGTCGGCCACTGCGTTGTCCATAGGGGGAGTGTATGCCTAAAATTAGGCATTCTTGACGCACTCTTGATACTGTGTATCTCAAAATGTTGAATTCCCAAACGCTTTCTAAAATGGAATGGCCCATGCGCCTAATTCCAACTATCAATGGGCGCTTAAAGATTGTTAATTCCCGTCGTGCGGCCATAATCACGTCAGAAACGTTTTCATATGAATCACTTGAGTACAAATAAAAACACTGCCAATGCACTGCCCATTTATACATTTTGTACACGATACTACTGACAATTGTATACTTGCGTATTGCTGCCCTATGACTTTTATCACCTCAGTTTATATTTATGTGAATACAATGATTTTTATACCACATCATGAAAACTAAAAAAAAAAAAAATAATAATAATAATAAAATATTTTTCTTTAAGATATTTATATGTGAATTATCTGTTGTATTGAAAAAGGTTCAATTGCTGAAAGTAATTAAACTGAAATTAATTACTTACTGAACTTAACTACTGGAATTAATTACTGAAAGTAATTAAATTTATTTTAATTTTAATATACTTGAACTAAAATTAACTGATACTTTACAAAAAAAAAAAAAAAAAAAACTATAATAAGGATATTATTTTATTTTTAAAATTTAATAAATTAATATGATGTCAAAATCATTGCCTAAAATTACTTGAATATATTTCAAAATTATTATCGGTTTTCTTTAATTAATAATGCAGAACTGATTTATTTTGTTGTCGTAAATATTTTTTTTTTATAGAAAATATTGACTTGTGATGAATTCTTTTACAAGATAACACAGAATTCATATTGTTCATGCACTCAAGCAAAGAAAAAAATCTAAAGATTTATCGCAAAAATGGTAGTATTATAGTTAAGTAAAATAAATAAGGCTCATCTTTCACTGTGGATACAAATAATGGAATGAAACGCTTTTAATCATTATATGTACTCATTTTCATTTACTTAACGCCTTTAAATAAAGAAACCTGCTACTAAGAAAAAGGGAAAAAGAAAAAAAGAAACTTGAAAGCAAAAAGCTGGTCAAGCGATAAATCTTCTCAGAAAACTTTTTTTCTAATTCTCTTTTCTTTTCATTCCGAGAAGCAATCTAAAGCCAAACAAAACAATAACATGTATTGTAATCTCCATTTTTCTTAAGCAAATTCCTAAGAAATTTTCTGTTTAGAAAATTAAAAACAAACAAGAAATAAAAATCTAGCGTCTATCATAATTATTAGAAATTGTTAGACTATCTTGATCATCAATATTATGTAAATAATTTATATATATATATATATATACTTTTGATAAATTTAGATTTTAACATTAAAAAATAAGAAATAATAAAATACAAGCAGAGTAATAAATTAAAAAAAAAAAAAATACACACTTACATTAAAAATTAAAACAAAATTAAAAATTACATTTACATATACAAAATTACGTTTCAAGGCAAAATATTTTCCGCTATTATTGTGAACAGCATCATCAGGTGAATTTATATTTGGCTTAACAGTCAATAGGTATATAATTACATACACAAACACACACATAAAATTTTTTATCAGCTATATTATAGTCTTGGGATTGGTCACACTCTATTGTTTATTTTGGTAATTTTCTATACACTTTCGTACCTGTATTATGTATACAGTCGAACCTCGTTAATGTGAATACGCTTAACGTGAATTACTTTTAACATGAACTGTTTCCACAATCCCCGTCAAAATGAAGATTTGTTTAGTTATATGAAGAATAGTTACTGATGGCATCATGAACTACTGATAACATGAACAATTTATTTGTTCCCTTGAGACTCATGTTAATGAGGCTTGATTGAATATATATATATGTATACATATATATACCCGTATATGTTTTGATGAGGGTAAAATTTATATTTATTTTATGGGAACACAAAAATATATTTTATATCATTATGTCTCATTAACTCAAATCATTTAAAGTGTGATAGCGTTTAAACACCTTATTAAATTGAGCTAATGCTTAGTAAGTATATATAGATCAATGCCGTAAGATCCGCTTAGATTTTGATGAGTTAGAACTTGTAATTCTTTTACAGGGACATAGAGAAAAATTATTTTTCATTACAGCTTATGAATTGAGTTATTTGAAGTGTGCTAGCGTATAAACCCTGCATTCGGTTAACACGTTGAGCGTCATGTCAGCCATTCTAGATTCTAGACATTTTGTCATATACCTCTAAGTACTGAAGGAATCACCTTGAAACTTTAGGAGTGTGCAGAACATGTTATACTTCAAACATTTCAATGAAAGTTTTACCCCGAAAGTAAAAGCAGTACCAATAAAAAATTTAAACGTTGAGTGCCCTGTCAGCCATCGGTGGCTGACAGTGTCAAATATGATATAA
>OZ005652.1:84994615-85060615 GCA_963930645.1 Salticus scenicus
AGTCGCGTCAACCATCGGTGGTGGATATAAAATAGGATATAAAACTAAAAATGTTACATTTAATAATTGAAAAATTATTAAAAATTTGCTTAGTTTTTATTTATTACAGGAGAAATAATTGTGGAATTTTAATGGATTTTAAAAATTTGCGTGGCAATCAACGTGTTAAGATAAAAATAGGTAGAAACATTATATGTCATTGTCACAAGAATTATATAACACGTTTTTATAAAAATAAATAAATAAATAAGACGTATAGTAATTCCTTTCCCCCCCCCCCCTAGCTTTTTACGAGACTTGCTCATTTTTTTAATTATTCCGTAAAATTAATTCCTTTAGTACACATCATTTTTCTCCCACCACTTTATTTGGAGAGAAATTTTCTCCTTATTTAATAGTAATTTCATATTGGAGAAAGTTACTCTACCAAAAAGGGGAAAAAAGGGGGTATAAAAAAGATGTCAAGTATTAAAATTATACCCTGAATAAATTAAAATGTTGACAAGTCTAGAATACGAAATAAAATTTTTAGAGATTTCCATCAATGGACTTTAATTAAAAAAATTTTGTTTAAGTTAAGTTAAATTATTAAAAAAAAAAAAAAAAAAAAAAAAACTGAAATATATTACATTGCATTGCTAATCTGTGATCATTATGGGAGACGATATGCGTATTACATAAATATATTTTACAGAAAGTATGAAATCATATTAACATATTATAGCTTATTATGGCTAATTATATGACTTTTTAAAAGTAAATACACTAAATGTGTTATATGTTTTAGAGTTTTTCTACTGAATTTTCGTTACTGGATATTCCTCGTTTAAAATTTGTACTTTTTCAGAGTATCAGAAAAAAATAAATAAACAAATAAATAAATAAATAAATAAAAAATTATACAGACACGACATTATTTCATTATTTAAAACATGAAAATCTGACATTGACAGATTTTAATTTAGTGCCAGAGGCCTACTGCTAAACTTGTTAATATCGACAAATTCTTCTTTAGATAATTCGTGACGATCTAAATTCCATGATAAAGTTTTCATTAAATCAAACCAATGTGTTTCAGCTGCAGATACTGTAACAAATAACGTTGGAAGTCCAAACTGTCTTATAGCCGCAAAACAACGTTTTTTCTCTTTTTCCCAATGAGGGGGAGGTGTGCCTTGGGGGGGACACATGTCAAAGGTGTGCCTTGGGGGGGGGACTCATGTCAAAGTTGTACCTTGGGGGGGACTCATGTCAAAGTTGTACCTTGGGGGGGACTCATGTCAAAGTTGGGCCTTGGGGGGACTCATGTCAAAGTTGGGCCTGGGGGTGGACTCATGTCAAAGTTGGGCCTTGGGGGGGGGGACATGTCAAAGTTGGGCCTGGGGGGGAGGACTCATGTCAAAGTTGGGCCTTGGGGGGACTTCATTCAATATATCCCCATTCAATAAACCGACTGAAATAGGCCCTTAGCACTATTAAGAGTGACGTATAAAAATTCGACAACGCTGTACCGACAGAAATAGGGGTACCTTGGGGGGGACTCATGTCAAAGTTGGGCCTGGGGGGGACTCATGTCAAAGTTGTGCCTTGGGGGGGGGGACTTCATTCAATAAATCCCCATTCAATAAACCGACTGAAATAGGCCCTTAGCACTATTAAGAGTGACGTATAAAAATTCTACAACTGTACCGACTGAAATAGGCCTCTAGCACTAATAAATAAATAAAATAAATAAATAAAATAAATAAATAAATTCGGATGCATTACTGTTTATATTACAAATACTCGAATTTCTGGTAAAATATTCAAACACTCAATTTAACTTTTAACTTTTCATTATTTAAGGAACTGTTCGATAATTCAAAATGCCTTTTAACTAATAAATGTTCGGAAAGTTGGAAGAAGCTACTCGAGATTGTTTTTTTTTTTTTTTTTTTTAAATAAAATACATTCAATATTGATAAATTAAAGTTCATTTTTGAACTTTTGCGTAGTAAATAACTGTATCATTTCACTAATAATAATAATAACCTCACAAGTAATTTTTGAACGCATCATCAATAAAAAATGGAATAATAAATAACAACTTTTATCGTATAGAATATTTACAATGAAAAAATGTAACTGAAAAGAGAAGCGATGAGCATAAAGATGAATTTAAGTGAAATAAATGTTCTTCGGAAGTTAAAGCACATTTTTTCTTGATTTCGGAACGAAAGATTAATTTCGGCTTCTTTGATAACATGCGTGTAAGCCTAAACAGTGCTTGTAAAATAGGTTTTTTAATTAAAATCGAATTTATCTATTGAATATAATGTATCTTTGAAAAAGTGGTTTTATTAAAATAAAATAAAAGCATATTAATTTTTAGTTTATATACATTTGACAGAAAATGCATGTTTTTTTGTAGTTGTTTGTTTCTTTTTTCTTTATCTGGAAGTATTTATGATATGAATATGATCTTATATGATTAGTTTTGGTAATTATTTATGGCACTCATTTTGTTGTACGTCAAAGAAATTTTGTTTCCGTAATATTAATTAAATGGTTAATGATTAATTAACACAGATATTTTCAACATGATTCAAACTCATTATTTCTCTGTATTTTTATCATAAATTATCGCCATTCAATGCAATTTCAAGTAGATATTTCTAAAAGTATGAATAATATTTATTTGGCAGTAGTTATCGCTAGTTTATTGAATCAATGCAGAGTTTCCTTTCTTTTTCTTTTTTTTTTTTTTTTTCGAACAAAAAATAAGAGTAATTATTAGTTATTAAAAATTACATTTAATTAAAATTGAATATGTTATTCGGTTTTATGACCTTCCTTCATTTTTCTGTTATTTGCATAGTTCCGTGTTCTCATAGGGTTCTAGCTAAAAAACATATCCAGGTGAAATTTCATGTTTTCCAGGAAAGCAAAGTTTTTTCATCTAGGCTATTTTGAACCGATCTTAATAAATAATAATGTGTCAGGAGTGACTGAAATGTCAGTGTAAATGAACTAAAACATCCCAATCCAATTGAGGGGGACGGGCAAGAATATGCCTAGCTACTTTTGGGTGAATTAAACCCAACATTGTAATATGTTGTTTATTATTGTAAATTATAATATCCCACAATTTTAATTTTTTTACTATTATTCGTAGAAATATAGAAGGCATATGTGCAAATCTGAAGATATCATGGACGCTATGACCAAGAAGACTTGTTTGACTGACAAATTTCAATTTTACGCCAATAGTCATTTAATAATAAATATTTTAAAAACACCTACTTACTAATATTGTTGTATTGTTTAACATTATTATACACAATAACAATAGAATTTGTCTGTCACTTTGTTGTATCTATATTAAAAATAAACGTTTTGTAAAATACCTACTTGCCTATTTTATTGTCATATTTTACATTACTGTGTTTTTATATTATTACCTATGAATAGCTGTTTATTATTTTGTTACATTTATAAAAAATTATATTAACATTTTAGATATATATGCAGACTTAAAATAATGCCTTTGCATTACATATTTTCAATAAAGAGTCAGCTGACTTTATCGTGCATTCGTCGCTGTATTTCTCTTATTAATGCAATGTTAAAATAAATTGCTTACACATAAACTGTAAAAAAATTTATTTGATTTTTCAATGTATATAATAATGTTTACATTAATGTTATGTCTAATGAAGCAAAAATCTATGAATTAAGTTTTTTTTTTTTTTTTTTTTTTTTTTTTTTTTCCGAAAATTCTGCTGAATTTAGTCAGCTGTGCAATTCTCCTTTCTGCGAAAACTATACATCGTAAAAAAAAAAAAAAAAAAAAAAAAAAAAAAAAAAAATGAATCATAAGAAATTCTGTAGTCTTTGAATTAATTTATTATCATCTTCTGTCCTGAAAAGCTTATTTTCCAAGTCATAAATGAAAAAATGTTAATTTTATCTATTCTTTGATGATTTCTCATATTTACTGAAAAAACAACTTTTTCTTAATTACAAATTCATGTTCAGCATCTCAAGAAACTTAAAGGAGCTCACTAAAAACAAACTATGTTTCTGAAAAAAATATTGTGAAATTAATAATGTCCTTCCCAGCAAAGAATGATATGAAAACTTTCTGTTAACTAATATAAGCCAACGGCATTCCAGTTCGGAACAACCTTTAACATAAGTAAATTGAATAGATTTAAATATATTTTCTGTTAAATTACGTTTAAATTTTTGTCCACATTCTTTTATTTTAAAATTTGTATATTCACACCTGAAAATCGGAGATTTATTTGACACACTGAGAATTTATTTTTTTAGCAATTCTTTGAGATTCATAATTTTATCTGAGAGAAAACGCATCATCACAACGAATTTTAAAAGAGAAATTTTGTTTGAATTTCCAACAATAACGAAAAAAAAATAGAGGCTAACAAATTAACATTGTATGCAAAACTATATAAAAATGTTTTGCATAATGTTTAAAAGATCAAAATATATCAATTCTATCTTATTGCAGGGATAAAAAAAATAATCTAATAATTAGACTATTTTAAAATGTTATTTTTATCTTCTGTTATTCAATTTTAATATCTTATTATATTATGTAAATCATATCATTGCTTTATAGATAAAAAAAGTTTTATTGTTATAAAAAATATTCTCGAAATACTCTATATTTCCCTATACAAATTCACTCAATTAAAAAAATCTGGAGTGACTCCACTCGACTTTCCGAACATTGAGTAACTAACAGTTTTGTAGATAAAATAAAGAAAGAGGAGTTGCTAAACAAACAAAAAAGAGAAAACCATAACAGAGTGTTTGAGTATTTTTCTCCATATATCACACGAGGTTTTATTTAACGCTACTGAACTTTGAGCCCTTAGATCATAATGATAAAGAATTTTTCGTTGTGTCCCTGTAAAAATCTATAAATGCTAGATTCACCAAAATGCTTATAGTTAGTGCAACAGTGATTTATAATATTCATACAAATTTTCAGCTCAATTGAATAAGGCGTTTAGATGCTATCGCTGGTCTCATACGCCATAAAGATAAAGAATTTTTCTTTGTGTCCCTGTAAAAAATCTGTAAGTGCTAGATTCACCAAAATCTATACAGTTGGTACAAATGTGACCTATAACATGTGTACAAATTCTTTGCTGAGATTAATAAGGCGTTTAGACGCTATCACACTTTTAAAAATTTGGCAAAGAATTTTTCTTTGTGTCCCTGTAAAAAAAACTATAAGTGCTAGATTCTCCAAAATCTATACAGATTGAGTATCTGTGACCTATAATATGTGTATAAAGTTTTTGCTCAATTGAATAAGGCGTTTAGATGCTATCGCACTTTTAAGATTTTGGTCCCTTGGCCATAATGATAAAGAATTTTTCTTTGTGTCCCTGTAAAAAAACTATTAGTGCTAGATTCACCAAAATCTATAGGGTTCGTACTATGGTGACTTACAATATATGTACCAACTTTCAGCTTATTCGAACAAAGCGTTTAGACGCTAGCGTGTTCACTCACAGACATACACACATACATACACACATACATACACACATACATACACACATACATACACACGTACATACACACACACATACATACATCATCGTAAAAATAGTGAAAACGGACTCGTTGGACCTCGAAACGTATAGAAACATCAAAATCTCGAATTCGGATTTTTGACATGATTACAATACTTTCCTCACTATAGTGTTCGGAAAGTAAAAACAATATCGATAAATTTATTTTAAATTATCACAGATTTATAGTTCCACCATTCGTTTTAAAGGTATTGACGAGACCTTTCGAAAAATACCCATTTTGAAAATTTACCCCCCCCCCCAGGGGGTTATTCTCCCCCAGGGGGAAGCGATCCCCACTAAAAATAATCCGAAGATATTCTTGGGAAAATAGTATTTTCTTAAGACTTTTTTCAAATATTTTCAAATATTTTGAAAATTTATCTTTTTCTATAAAATAACTTGAAGACATAACTTGAAGATAACTTGAAAGTTATGAAAGGCAAGTTATTTCTATAAAATAACTTGAATAACCTGAAATTTTGAAGACATTATAAAGAAATTTTGTAAACTTTCTTAAGAATGGGCCAAATAACTTAAGATATTCTGTAGATTTTCTCTAAAAATATCTGCAGAATATCTTGAGATTATTTTTAGTGGGGATGCCTCCCCATGCACAGAATTTTTTTCCTAAACTACTACTATTATCAATAATTCATATTAATTTTACAAAAACAAGTTAAAAATAACTCTCATTATGTAAATTTATACGAAATTTTTGTCCTATACTGCCATGGTAAAAATTTAGAAAAAATGTGATCACAGCGCCACCTGTTGAGCGATTGATCCTCAAATCCAATCAGCACCAGTTTATGTCAGGGTGCAACTAAATACCAAGTTTGGTTAAATTTTATTCGTTGGTTCGTGAGATACAGCGTCCACAATAAACGTGATACACACACACAGACAGACAGACATTTTCTAAAAACTATCAATTCATGTTCAGGACATCCGAAAACGTGTAAATCCATCAAAAAACGGAGGTTGAAAATTTTCACGAATCCAATACTTTCTCTATATTGCATATAGAAGAAAGTAAAAAAAGAAAGAAAGAAAGAAATATAAATTTTATGAGCAACTGATATTCTTTTTCATAATTTATTTCATACATTTAAAAGGATTAAAAATAATAATACAAGAAATATTATATAATAAAATAATAAATAATATTAATTAATGAAAACTATATTATAATATTATTCACACATCTGTACATTTTAGAAAACTGAGTCATTGAGATACAACTTGCTTTAATATTTAAAAACAATTCTTCTAGAATCATCAATGAAAAGAAATAAAAAGCATGAAAAGCTTAATAATATGCTTGAGCTACTCTTCCTTTCAATAACAACAAATAAATAAATAAAAATAAAATATAAAAAAATATATAAAGACTTAATTTCTGAGACGAAGCATTAAAATATTTTGACATACATCGCTAGAAAGTTTGAGACGCATCATTTTTCTGACAAATATTGTAAAGTTAATTATGGGATATGATTTTTTTTTTTTTTTTTTTTTTTTTTTTTTAACATCATGGAAAATATTTGATTTAAAAGTGTTTATTGTCTTGCTGAATTTTGCATTTTTGCATCATTTTTCTATTGAATTTAAACGCTTGAATTAATTCTTGTAATTATTTACAGTCAAAAATATTTCAGTTTTTATTTTCTTAATACGCTGCATAATAAATGTGTATGTGAAACAAAGTTTTAAAACATATTTTTTATGTGGTTTTAATTTTTTTTTTTTTTTTTTTCTTCATTCTACGTTTAGTAAAAAGTTCACTTTTTCATCGTTCTTACTCTTTTATTACAATTTCTTTTACACTTAACATGAATAACAACATTTTGTATCTTAGTCAGTCAATTTTTTTAGTTAATTATTTGCAATAAAAAAGTAATTAGGATTATTTATAACTTTTGGAAACTAAACGTGTGGAAAATAGAGAAAAAGTTACTTTTAAGTGTACTTACATGAATACATGTTTAAAATTTTTAAATTACTCACACAAACACATTTCTCAAAGACTGTATCACTGAACTCATAACAATTTATTTTCACATTGTTTTCACAACTCGAATCGACACTAATCACAAACTACTCTACTCAGATGGCGCTGCTGCAACAGGGCTTTTCATTGGGTACGGAACAATAATAATAATAATAATAAAAATTTCGTTATCCAGGAAATAATAATTATTCTCTGATATATAATAAACATTTACATTCTATCAAAAAAAAAAAAAAATCCGGAATGAAACAACTACACGACTTTCATTACCCACTATTATACGTATTATATGCACTTTTGGGAGATAATATGATCAGAAAACATAAATTGACATAACAAAGTAGACACATAAATATCTTCATGTAACAGAAAGCTGAGTGTAAAGTCATATAAAACAGAGTTTATACAGTGAGTTAAAAAATAAGAAAAAAAAAATTGGTAGATACATTTTTTGAAACCACAATTTCCAAGATCTAAAAAGGATATCTTAAACGGGTTTATGTAACAAGTTTCAAGAAAATCGTTAAAGCCATTTTTTAAATACCGACTTACAACAAAACATGGCATACTCAATTGTTTAGCGGAAAACAACAATTGCATATAAAAGGATATTTAAAAGGGGGGGTTAATATGACGAGTATGGGAAAAAAAAAAAAAAAAAAGTACTGCCGATTTTAAAGGAACGCTCTTGCAAAACCTGAAATTGAGCTATTTATACAGGACGTCTAACAGTTTTCCTGAACTAACCAAGTAATTCATAGGAAAGGATATTCAACAGAGTATTTATATAATATTTTTGAAGAAAATTGTAACAGCCGTTTTTCAGATACTGTCATACTTCCTGTTTCCGATATACCACATCCAGTTTTTCAATTTTCAGCAAAAGTTGGAAAATCATCTGTACACTAGACCTCTCTCAATTCTGAAGTTTCGTAGCTCTTTATTAGTTTTGGAGATATGATAGTCACATGATTCCCCACACACATACTGACCAATTGCCAGAAACTACTTTCTTGCACTCAGGAGAACTTAAAACATGTAAATCAGGTGAAAAATAGATATCGAGATTTTAAACCGAGTCCAATCCTCCCATTACCTATGATAGTCGGGTAATGGAAGCAAAATTGGCACTTGCATTTATTTGATAGGATATTTATTATTATTATTATTATTTTATTTTATTTTTTTCGTTTAAATTTTTATATAAAATATTATTACTGTTTCGACTAGTTGCGCAACAAAGTAGCAGAATATGATAGTTGTATAAAAATGTATCTTAAAATATATATTGTATTTAATGTATATTACTTATATATTGAAGTGAAATAGTGAAGTAAAATAATCTAAACATCCATATAATATTTCCCTAACGTGGTCCAAATAAGATTAATGTTTTTTAGAAACGATATGATAATGGTTATTACTTACAACCTTTGAATAAACACCATAAAATGCAATAAACTCGCGAAACATCCGGTTCGACATTGGCGAGTTTGGCGAGTTTATTGCATTTTATGGTGTTTATTCAAAGGTTGTAAATAATAATTTAAACAACGCCAGTTTTGTGATGCTTCTTTATTAAATTTAGATATGATAACGGCTTAATAAAATACGCGAGGATAAAAAATAATGCATAAGCAATATTTAAGCAGCGGATTCAGTTCAGTGATCTAATAATAATAATAATAATAATAATAAAATGTTGACATTTGTCTGATGAGATCATTTTATAGAAAAATGTATTTTGAAAAGTTGCATTTTTACAATCTTTGCAAGCATCATTATAAATCTAGCAATATTTTAATGATATAAGCCCCATATGGACTTTTGTCATAAATTGACTAAAAAACGCAATAATGAAAAGTATAATCAAAATAAGTACTAAGTTTTCTTAACACAAAATTATGCCAAATTAAATTAATGAATTAATAAAAATGTATCGCTAACATGGTGACAAAAATTTTAAAATCGCCATGGGGGTCCTATATTAAATCTGTCCTGCCTCGCAAAGTATGAAAATTAGGTCGTTAAACATGAGCCTTTCGTAAATGATATTGGTTTGATTATCATTAGCATTTTAGCCCGCAGTATTAATTTGTTTTTAATAATAATTTGACTTTTTATGAATAAATAAAATTGGGTATGAAAATTCGCCTAAAGTTTATGAGTTTCAAATTTCAAAGATAAATAAGAAAAGAAATAAAGTGCGAAAGTTTCGCACAGGTTTGCTAGTATACAATAAAACTATAATCCAAAGTTTTTATCCCCCCCCCCCCCCCCCAAAAAAAAAAAAAAAAAAATTAAAATTAAATAAAATAAATAAATAAATAATATAAAAAAATACATACGTTACATTTATTATAATTTATTTACATAACGGAAAAACAAATTACTAAAATTAACATACGTAAGTGTTTGTTTTTATAAGATGAGAATGCCGATTATTACAGTTATCGAAATGATGTAAATTTTTAAAAGACACATCCAGAAAATATTTCTCTATTTATAGTCACAATAGAAAGATTTGTAAAAGAATATTTTTGGGATATTTAATGAATCTCAAAATAACAGCTAACATTATATACAGAAAAAAAAAAAAAATGTCTTTTTTTCCCAGAGTTTCTGTCTTTTGTTTAATCCCAGAATACTTATTTTGTTTATGATTAAATCTTTCCGTATTTATTCAAAATATATATTCTATAATGTATTTTTGTCTTTTCATAAAAAATCAGAAAACATGTGTGCATAATTTGAAATATCAGAACGCTAATCAGCATGTATTTTAATGCACTTCAATTCACGACAGTTAGGAATATTGCAATGTTGAACATCGACACAAATAAAAAATACATAAATTACTTTTAATAGTACCTATCAAATTATTTAGTCGTTAGCAAATAAAGTTATAGCTTTATACATTTTACTATGTTGGGTTTTGGGAAATAAGGTCGATTGATCGCACTAATGTCCTAGGCCCGAGGGGAAGTCCCCTCATAGTGGTATTTCTAACGGCTCCTAGCCCTTATTTACGCAAGTTTCGGAAAAAACCACGGAAAACTCCGAATAGCTAGGCGGACGAGCGCGACTTGGGATTGAACCCGGCATCTCATGTCTACCAGGAGTGAGCACAAAACTAAGAGAATAGAAACATTTCTTGCTGCCGACATTTCTAATTTATTCCGCAACATTGTTAAAACTCGCCCTTTTTTTTCACACCTATAATTTTCGAGAGTAATTATCTTAACATTTAATTGTAATTATATATTGGAAAAAATTACTATGCAAAAAAAAAAAAAAAAAAAAAAAAAAAAATGTTCTGTGAAAAAAGGGCGTGTACTAACAATACTACGAAATAAATTAGAAGTGTGTGCAGCCATATAGATATACATTTTTTTTCTCTTTGAGGTGATTACGGAAACCCGCTGGATCTCCAGAAGCACATAAAGTTAAAATGCAATTACAGTAAAGAGAGATTAACATGCATGTTGATTTTCTAATCTAATTATTTTGATTATGCTTATATGTCCTTTAAAAATCATTATAAATATCTGTATCCAGCTTTAGAATATACAGCACAAAACGGCACTTAAAAGTGAAAAGTGAAAACTTAAAAGTGAAAAAAAAAATTGCTTGGTTGCGACCATATAGTTTTGGAATTCTTTCTTTTTCTCTTTTTTTTTTTTTTTTTATAGTTCCCCATCATACTATATGAACTTAGGTAATCGTGAAAATTTTCGACTTTGGTTTTTTGACTTTTTTACACGATTTCAGGTGTGAGGAATTCAAAAATATCAAAAGGCGTATGATGTCCGTTTATAGGGTTTGTTAGTGTGTTAATCCGTTAGTCCGTTAGTGTGTTTGTATGATAGTGTGCTAACGATATCTCACGAACAAATAATCGCAGAGAGGTCAGATCAGTTTTAAAATATTCATGACACTGGCAAGAACCCTATTTATTTGCAACACTCTGACTAAAAACTTCAGAAGTTATTCAAAATTTACGATTTTCTTAACATGGGAGAATAGGAAAAAATTTCACTTAAACGGGCATGAAAAGAAATATTTTTATCGTAAAGATGTAAGAACAGCTTTTAAATATCAGTTTTAATGCAGGGATGAACATCATTAACTATAAATATGCTACTTTGAAAATTTCGCAAATTATTTGAAATATACGAATTTCTTAACATGAAAGAATAGGACAAAATTTCGCATAAATGTTCCTTTTGAGGAATATTCTCATCGTAAAGTTGTCAGACTACTTTTAACATATTATGTAGAATACTGGTATAAACATCCTTAACTATGAATTTTCTAATTTGAAATTTTCGCACGTGATTGGAAATTTACGATTTAATTAATGTGGCAGAATAGTGCAAAATTTCGCATAAACGTCCATTTGGGTGATATTTTCATCGTAAAGATGTCAGAACACTTTTAAAATAATATTTAGGATACTGGTATAAATGTCCCAGACTATGAATTTTTTAATTAAAAATTTTTTTTAAGTTATTTGGAATTTACGATTTACTTAACATGGCAGAATAGGGCAAAATTGAGCATAAACGTCCATTTTGAAAATCATAAATATATCAGACAATTTCAAAATAACATTTATGATACTTTTGAACATGCTTAACTACAAATATTCTAATAGAAAAATTTCGTAAGGTTATTCGTAACTTAAGATTTTAGCAACATAGCAAAATTGGGCGATATTCCATATAAACATACATTCTGAGGATTGTTGCATTGCAAATAGTAGCATGAAAACTAAACTACGAAATTGACCTTAATAAAATAAATTAATAGATTAGAATATAAGATAAAAGTATCAAAGTGAACGGCGGATAGCCTATTAAGCGGGGATTTCATTCTGTCACTGTGTCAAGCGTTCCGTCAATTTTTTTTCTCTTAATATAATTGTAATATGTCTTTCACTAGAAATTTATGAGAATATATATATGATGGGGAACTGAGTAGAGTCTACCTATGCCAACTAGTTTTGCAATAATTGGTTTGGTATCTCTCTTGATAAACTGTCACATACAAACTTGAGTTTAAAATGACACCTTGGGGAGCGTTTCTGAAGTTATGCTTGCAGAAAAATTCTATGAATATACATATGTTGAATAAATGCAAAGAAGATAATCTATACATATAAAAGAGTACTTCCATTCACTCACTCACTCACTCACTCACTCACTGACTCATCAACGCACAGCAAAATCTACTAGAGCCACTGACTCGAAACTGGGTCAGATTATAGAACATATAGTGTAAGTTCCCCCTAAGAAGCAATTTTGCGAAATTTGCCCCCCAAGGGGGAGTAGGGGGCAAAATGTGATTTCACAAACAACTTCATATCTCAGAGAAAAAAACAGATATCCGTAAAATTTTTGCTTTAAAATATAGCTAACACAAATATCTAAAAACTAATTTCTGGAATTTTAGAAATTCGGTCCCCAAGGGGGGAAAGGGGGCAAAACGTGATTTCACATGCGCAAAACGAGGTTTCACATACTCCTATATATCTCAAACAAAAAAAACAGATATACATGAAATTTTTGCTCTAATATATAGCTAATACAAATACCTAAAAAACTATTTCTGGAATTTTAGAAATTCAGCCCCCGAGAGGGAGGAGAAGGGGCAAAACATGATTTGAAATAGTCCTTTATATCGCAAACAGGAAAAAAGATATATGTGAGATTTTTGCTCTAAAATATAGCTCCCATAAATACATAAAAACTAATTGCTTTAATTTTAGAAATTCGTCCCAGGTGGGGCGGGAAAAGGTATAGGGTGAAAAAAAAAAAAATAATAGAAATACAGTTAGACCGTTCAAAATTGGAACAGATAAGTTTTAGAGGCCTGCAAGTCGAATGAGGATATTTTCGAAAGTGTAAAGTTATTAGGAGGGCCAGAAAGAGAGGGGGGGGGGAGCTGAGGGGCAAAAAAATAAAAAATAGAGTTAGACCGTTCAAAATTGGTACACAGAGGTTTTTGATACTTACAAATCGATTTCGGATATTTTCGAATTTGTAAAGTAATTAAGAGGGGCGGGAAGGGGGAGGATGGAGGGGCAAAAAATAAAAATAGAGTTAGGTCGTTCAAAATTGGTACATAGGGAGTTTTGATACTGACAAATCGATTACGGATATTTTCGTATTTGTAAAGTTATTAGGAGGGGTTGGAGGGGGGGGTGGAAGGGCAAAAAAATAAAAATAGAGTTAGGTCGCTCAAAATTGGTACATGGAGGTTTTTGATACCGACAAATTGATTGCGAATGTTTTCGAATTTGTGAAATTATTAGGATAGACGGGCGGGGTGAAGGGGCAAAAATATATAAATAAGAGTTAGAGCACTGAAAATTAGTGTTGTTAGGTTTTGAGGCTCGATAAATCGATTGCGGATAGTTTCGAAAGTACAGAATTATTACAAGGGCGGGAAGGAGTGGGGGCGGGCGCAGGGGTAAAAATAAAGAAATTCAAATAGAATGCTAGAATGTTAGAAATGAGTATTATTTGGTTTAAAAGCCCGAAAGAACGATTAAGAGTATTTTTTGAAGTCTAAAATAATTAGGAGGGGCGAGAAATATAGCTCCCATAAATACATAAAAACTAATTGCTTTAATTTTAGAAATTCGTCCCAGGTGGGGCGGGAAAAGGTATAGGGTGAAAAAAAAAATAGAAATACAGTTAGACCGTTCAAAATTGGAACAGATAAGTTTTAGAGGCCTGCAAGTCGAATGAGGATATTTTCGAAAGTGTAAAGTTATTAGGAGGGCCAGAAAGAGGGGGGGGGAGCTGAGGGGCAAAAAAATAAAAAATAGAGTTAGACCGTTCAAAATTGGTACACAGAGGTTTTTGATACTTACAAATCGAAAGCAATACTTACAATGCGCAGGCAGTGGGGGTCCGGACCGATTACTCCACCGATGGGAGAGGATTATTTTTTGTATTTTATATTTATGTTTTTTACTTACGGTAACATAGAGTGTCAATCATAAATGCACGCGCGCGGCGCAAAATGGTCTGCGCTGTCGAAAGCAATGGGAACCCAATGCGACATTTTTTTCCCAATCAGATTTTTTTTTTTTTTTTAGCATGATAAAAATTTTTGCAATTTTGAGAATTCGTTAACTATAGCCATTCCTTTAAAAATAGTGACCAGCGAAGCGGGCGTAGCCGGCTAGTCTAGAGTATATATTTCACTACAGACCGAATTCGATATTAAAGTTCCTGTTCAAAGGGTAAGAAGATTGAGGATAATTTTCGTCGGTCATGTGATGAGTGAAACGGTCCGATCTGTCCGTAATTGTATGGCATAGCAAAAATATCTTCTACGCACCTTATTCGAAAGTAGATTGAAGGGCGTGACAAGTGACCTTCATTGGTGAAAACATGAAAAGCACTCGTCATGTGATTTGTTTTTTCTTTTTGATTACATTCTGAGATGAAGGATGCACTCCTTAATCAAATATCTGCTCTAAGAAAACCAAAGGCGATATTAAAAATAAATAAATAAATAAATAAAAGAACAAATCACAGGTAAAAACAAATAATAAAAATACCGAAAAAATAAAAATAATGTTTTATTTCCATAAAGTAATCGATGAACAAATAAAATTATAAATACAAAAAATATTATAATATTAAACGTTTTAAACATTATAATGCTCGCTTTATTGTATTTAAATAAAATAAGCAAAATGAATTAATAAGAACTATAACCTGAAATGTTTAAACATTTTTTTTTCTATAAACATATCTGATTTAATTAAACTTCGAGTTCTTTATTGTTTCTTGAAAACTTCAAATTCCACAAATTCCATTCAACGCGGAAGTAATCATATTAATCAAGATTTCCGATAAAAGTTTACTTTAAATATTTCCTTTTATAAATTTATTACTTTTCTCGTATAACAATCTATTTTCGGAAAATCGATAAGCTTAATTATTATAAAGCTTCTAATAACTCTCTAGAATAAGAGATAAAAGAAATACTGAACATAAAAATTTTAATGAATGATTTAAAATTTTTGAGATAAAAGAGCAAAGCAACAAAAGATGTTATTGTTATCGAAAGTTATTGCATTAATAATAATAGCTTTGCATGTTAATGTTTTCGAGATAAATTCAAAAGAGAATCATAAAATCTTTTTAGCTAATTTTCTTTTATCTTCTAATAATTATATCTAAAATAGATTCTTTAAAATGTATTATTAATATTTTAAATTGCCCAGAAATCTAAAGATATGGAATTGAAATAAATAAATATTTTGAATTATCGATATGTTGAAACATAAATAATACTTCTAAAAATCATCAAAAAAAGGGTTAAAAAAAAAAAAAAAAAAAAAACTTCCCACATTTGAAAAGTGAATAAAAAAAAATTATTGCACATAGAAACGTATTTATTAAAAAAAAAAAAAAAATGGTACTGAAAACGGTTTGTAAACTAAGCACTGTGTTAGAAGTCGAATTACTCTGTGCTAATGTTTGGCAATGACACAACTGGTAATGCGACTATTGTCAATAAAACTCCATACTACTCAATAAAACGTCTCACTTTTTGATCAGCTGTACGCAGTGAGACACATTCGAGGCATCATTTACAAATCAAACTGTTAGTGTTAACACACCCATTGTACACAGGGTTATCGAAAAAGTTTGGAAACTTTTCTTATAATAATATTCAACGCAATGAATATAAATAAACAATTCTTTGATCGTAACGTACAGAATGTGTCAGGATTTAATAACTTTATATCTCAGCATCCTTTGTTGTTCTGCACATATAAAGTCGATTATCAGACTCCAATCATATCTGTTGCGAAGCATTTGCTGCGTCATTGTGGCAATTTTATTGACAATTTGTTCCCGTAAATGTTTTAAGCCTTTTACCTTTACGCTGTAAACAGTTTTTTTTAGCATATAACCAGAAAAAGAATCGTTATACGTTAAATCAGGACTTCTTTGGAAGCCATAGCATAAGACCAGCTCTACTAGTGAAGAAAAGTTGAATGAAGAGCTCTTCCACCTCGCATCGCTGCTGGGCAGTATTGGGCATAAATGATTAAAAAATAATTGAATTACAATTGAATTACAATTAAATTACAATTATAATTTTTTTTGTCAATCGATTAACAAGTAATTTATTACAAATAAATTGAATTATTACAAATAAATCGAATAAGTAATTCAATTTATTTGTAATCAATTACTTGTTCATTGATTGACAGTAAAATATTTATAATTGTAATTTAATTGTAATTCAATTGTAATTCAACTGCTTTTTAATCAATTATGCCCAACTCTGCTGCTGGGCAACGTCCAAAATCAAGTTTGCATGCCGTTTTCTTTCAAAGTTTGAGACACTTGCCAAGATGATTGAAAAATTATTATTAATTTGCCCAATTTCTTTTAGAATTAGGAGCTTTTGAAATGTGTCCAACCTCTTTCAACGTATTTATTTTAATAAAATACTTTCTCTTTGTGTTTCGTTATCATTTCAAACAAGGGAGATTTTTCTGGGCCAGCCTTGTTCGTATGATTTTATTTCCTATAAAACTGTCAAATTAGATGGGTTGTGGTGATAGGGTACCTTATTGTGCTGATTGTCTAAATGAGGGACACATAGACCTTATACAGACTGACTACGCCACCAACAGGACTCTCATTAAAAAGAGTGTCCTAAACATGAGGATGTAGTCTGATAACTTAATCCTTTGCAGTCAACATCGAATGTCAAATTACGTGGAGTTGGGGGGGGGGAATTCCTCTATAACAAAGTACTTATTTTTCCAAGAATTCGGCCAAAACGTTTTCACTTCCAAAATAGTTTCTCATAAAATAAATATTTTTATAATTAATCTGTGACAACTTTTTCCAATCATTTATAAATCTAAATGCTAAAATAAAAAAATGTAGAGTGACTCCACTCGACTTCCCGAACATTAAGTAATTAACAGTTGTACAAATAAAGTAAGAGATGTCGTTAAATAAACAAAAGAGAAAATTATAGTAAGGTGTATAAGTATTTTTCTCTATGTAGTATGTTCTTTAAATTAACGCTATTGCCCTCCAAATATTTTGAGCATTGGTCATAATGATAAAGAAAATTTCATTGTGTCCCTGTAAAATCTATAAATGCTAGACTCACTAAAATCTATACACTTCGTGCGACGGTCAACTATAACAATTACATAAATTTTCAGCTTAATTGAATGAGGCGTTCAGACCTATCGCATTTTAAAAAATTTATGTTCATAAGCCACAATAATAAAGAATTTTTATTTATGTCTCTGTAAAAAGACTACAAGTGCTATACTACTACAAAATTGATACAGCTCGTTTGAAGGTGATCTATAACATGCATATCTGAAAATCGGATATAGCGTTTAGACGCTATAGAACTTTAACGAATTTGAGCCCAAAGGGCATAACAACAAAGAAATTTTCATTGTGTCCCTGTAAAAGAACTGTATGTGCCAGATTCACTAAAATCAGTGTAGTTCGTGCAACGGTGGCCTATGACATGTGTACAAATTTTCAGCTCAGTTGAATAAGACGTTTAGACAATACCGATTTTTTAAAAAAATTGGGCCCATATACCATAATGATAAAGAAATTTTCGCTGTGTCACTGTAAGAATTTATAAGTGCAGACTCACCAAAATTTATACAGCTTGTGTGATAATTACGTAATATTTACGTAAATTTTCATCACAATCCGATGACGCGTTCAGACGCTATCGCATTTTAAGTAATTTGAACCCTTTAGACACAATAATAAAGACTTTTTTCTTTCTATTCCTCTAAAAAAAAGATAAGTGCTACATGATCGAAAATAGATATAATTAGTGTGACAGTGATAACATGTATGTAAATTTTCAGCTAAATCCGATATTGCGTTTAGACGTTATCGCACTTTAAAAAATTTGAGTCCATAGGGCATAATAATAAAGAATTTTTCGTTGTCTCCCTGTAAAAGGGCTAGACTATTCGTGCTAGATTCACAAAAAAATTATTCACTTCGTGCAGCAGTGACTTATAGCTTGTGTATAAATTTTCAGCTCAGTGAATAAGGATTTTAGACACTATCGCAGTTTAAAGAATTTGTGCCCATATAGCCCACAACGACAAAGAATTTTTCTCTGTGTCCCTGTAAAAAACCTATAAAAGATAGATTCACCAAAATTTAAAAAGTTCGTGTGACGGTGACTCATAATAATATGTGTATAAATTTTCAACTCAGTCGAATAAGGCATTTAGACGCTTTCGCACTTTAAAAAAATTTGGCATATAGACCATAATGATAAAAACATTTTCTTTGTATCCCTGTAAAAAGACTTTATAAGTGCTAGATTCACCAAAATCAGTAGGGTTCGCGCTACGGTTACCTGTAATATATCAACCAACTTTCAGCTTATTTAAACAAAGCGTTTAGGTGCTATCGTGTTCAGTCGCATACATACACACATACATCATAATAAAAATAGTAAATATGAATTCAGGGGACCTCAAAACGCGTAAAAACGCCAAAATCTCAAATTCGGGTTCTTGACATGATTGCAATACTTTCATCACTGTAGTGTTCGGATAGTAAAAATATCTGTGTACAATATAGAATTACAAATTCCAAAACTATTTTCGTTTCTACGTAATACACTGTAAAAAAATAACTATTACCAGCTGCAAGAAACTCACTGTGACTGGAGAAAATAATTATTTTTTACAATCACAGAGAGTTTCTTGCAGCCGGTAATAGTTATTTTTTTTACAGTGTGGGATAAACAGTTACTATTCAGTAATAGGTAACTTCGTTCCATCACTGTAAATAATGACTATTACCAGCTACAAGAAACTCTCTGTGATTGGAGAAAATAATTATTTCTCCAATCACAGAGAGTTCCTTGCAGCTGGTAATAGTTATTTTTTTACAGTGTATGGCTAAAGTCTTTCTAATACTTTCGGGATATACAATATATATACATATGTCCAGCATAGTGGATGCGGTTCATGTTTTTAAGTCCCAATGCTTTCGAAGAGGAATCTTCAATTTATCAACACAATAATTTCTTCGATTTAAAAAAAAAAAAAAAAAAAAGCTATAGTTGAATATAAAATATTCAGACAATTATTAAAGATTTTTTGTCGCAAAATATCAACTGGCATGAACGTCAGTTGTTTAAGAATTAGTACTTAACATCTACAATGTATCTTACATTATTGCATATTTTTATTTAGCATTCGCATTTAACCATTCAAACACTTGACCGTAAGTATTCCTTCACTAAGCTGTTATTTTTCTCGCATTATACTTAAAATTGAAAATTGCATAATTAATAAATTTTAACAAGTTTTCATAATAAAGATAAATTATATTCATTTACATAATTATATTTTCTTCTTGTGTTGAAATAACCCTTAGTTAACTGTTCAGTTGTAAAATTTTAAAAACATGTCTCGTAGGTCTGAACATGCACTGCCACCCAGCGGAAACCGATCCAATTAAGGCAAATCATGTTGGCTGCTTTAGAGCTTGATAATGAACGATTACAACAATGATAAATAATACTAATTTGGTAGTAGTAAAATTTCCTTAACGGCCAACAAAAACGCATGTTGTTTCCAAGGAAAAATGTATATCTCTCTCATTTATTCTTCTTTGAAAATTCAGTTTAATAAGACTAAATAGGCTTAAATTGATTAACTACTTATCACATAAAAAGATACCAAATTTAGTAAATGAGAAAAGAAATTTATATAGCATGCATATAGCTTAATCAAGCATGTTACAGTGAATTTCACCTAAAAACGTTGCAAAAGGATAGAAGTGTCTAAACTGTAAGATGTTGAATTTCTAAATGTTTAAGTTGAAAAATGTCTCAATTTCCCAATGTCTGAAATTTTAAATCTCGGAATTTCAGACATATCAACGTTATTCGGACACTTATCTCAGTCCACTTACGCAAAGACACTAAAGTGACTTAAATTGAAACGCACGTATCTGAAAATTCGCATAATTACTCGTTTCAGACATTTTTGTGTCTGAATTGTTTTTTTTACATATATAGGGTGACCATAACTTAACTAACAATGCCTACTGTGTCAAATCCGCGATCTACTCCCGCAATCTAATTGGAAGAATAGCCCCAGACATTGTAAGAAGTTTAAACAAGACGGGGGACGAAGGTTTTCGAAAAAAAAATGGTTCCACAATTTACCTCTAGGGGAATAAGTGGCGCTGTTTTTTCTAAGTAAAGCTTTTGTCGCTGGCAATTTAACGCGGTATCTCCAATTTGAAATTAGTAAATGGGACAAAATCAGTGCTCCAAAAAAGTGCGAAATCATCCATTTTAAATTGTAAATTGCAACAAAAGCTTAGATAAAACAGCGCCACATTTTCCCCTAGATGTAAATTTTGTAACTTTTTTTTTGCGGGATCATTCGTTTGTTGTCTTATTTAATCCTCTTACAAAGTATGGAACCATTTTCTCAATTAGATCGCTTTACAGAATTGTGTAAACACTGTTAGTTTAATTATGGTCATCCTGTATTTCTACCTAAATTTAAGATACCTCTACTTAAAATACAATAATGCAATAATGCAGAAAATGTATCATTATTACTTTAAATCAATATATGAAATCGTATTACTTCTGTTTAGATGATAATTAATTCACACATTTAGCCCAGGAACATTTGTTATGCATTTCCCAGACTCTTCTTCATTAAAAATAACTAATAATGAATCGTATTTATAATATTCTAACTAAATGCATAATTTCACATTAATGAAACCAGAAACAAGTAACATTATTAACAAAACTCAATAATTACATCATTAATAATGAACATTAATGCATAATTACGTATTTTGCTTCACCATAAATGTTTTCAAAAATTGAAAAAAGAAAAACTGATACAAATTTATATATTTCTGATAGAAAACATTTCGAAGGTAATAAATCATAATGAAAGTCAAGTTAAGCAATTTTCTAGCCTCATTAAGTTAAAATGCTTCACTGATTAATTTGTGACATATTGTTCGTGATAATAACCAGAAATTTAAAAGATCATTAAGGACATAAGGCAACTAACTACATGTTAATTTACGCCTTTTTTTTTAATTGAAAATAATTAAAAACATACAAGAATATTTTTTGCTAGTGTAATTAAGGAAAAAATACTCACAATTTATATATATATATATATATATAATTTAAGAATTTTTAGTTGATCTTTTTTTTTTTGGGGGGGGGGGAGGGTAATTACACACAAAAAATAATTATGCTTTAACGCATGATTTTTATTCCTTCAAAATTTACTCATTTACTCGTATTTTATCAATATAGAGGTTAGAAGAGAAAAGGAATCTTTACACTTAATGACCAACGATAGCGTAGCATAAGCAGTCTTCCCTTTATAGGGTAAATTAGTTTTTATAATAATGTTCTGTAACGTTAGCTAATGCTAACAGAGACCTGAATTATTATTATTATTATTTTTTTTTTTTGTAATTTGTGAAAGAATAGCATCAAAAGTTAAAAAGCTGCGAGCAGTTATTTTCTTAACTTCAAACAAATTCAACAAGTTTTGTATGTATAATATGCAGGATTTGTAACAAAATTTAACGTGACTTTTAAATAAGGATTAAAAAAAAAAAAAAAAAGAATGTTAAAGTAACATATTGCAATGAAAATATAAATACATTAAATATCCCATCAAGTACGAGTATTTTTAATGAAATGTTTTTTAACTGCGCAGGTGCGAACAATATAAAAGGAAGCATAGGTTCATAGTTGAACGTACAGTTCAACTCACATCAACAGAAAAATATTTTAAAATAAAGAAATAAAGTAAGCCATTTTTCATATTTCATTAGAAATTATATTTTAATAATATCATATTAACAATTGGTTGTTAACATATAATTTATTATTTGATTTTTTTTTTTTTTTAGACTTTTATATATATAGAAATGCATTTCTATTTAGGAATTATCTTTTTACTTAAACGAATATGTGAATAGAAATTATCATTTTCGTAAATACATAAGAATACAATATACTGAAAAAAAAATAATAATAATCATAAATAAATAAATGAGTCACAATCAAATAGGATTTTTCAAATTATATCTTTTATTAATACATTTTTGTTTTATAATAAAAAAAAATAATAATAATAAAACTAAAACATTTAATAAAAACTATATTTATTCCTCTCAATTTTAATTAAGAATTCAAAATTGGAGGACTCTTCAGTAATGAACAGTGTAAAAATGTATCTATGCATTAAAAAAAGAAAAAGAAAAATCTTTGAATAAAAAGACATTTCATAAAAATGTTTTTAACATAATTCATTTTGAATAGATGCATTCCACTTTCCTAGAAAATATTTTTCTTATTCTTTAGTGATTAAAACTCATCAAACGCCCGTTAGTTAAGTTTTATAAGAAAAATAAAAAGATTGCTGAACAAAAATATTTTTCTTTACATAACTGATGAAAAAAGAACACTTTTTTAATGATAACTTTTTTAGTTTTAAATACTAAGAAAAATAAAAGTTTATAAGATACATGCTTGACATTCTTTTAAGCATTCTTTTCTTCCAAAAAATTCACCATAAAAACCTGCTGAAAATTTGATTTTCAAAGAAACTGATGTAAATGGATTACACAAACAAAAACAGACATATATAAGAAAATATTATATAAAAAACATATTGTTTTTTAAATGAATATTCTAAAAGTATAGCCGCTTTTTTTTTTTTTTTTTTTTTTTTTTTAATTTTTAATATATATTAAAGGAAAGATGTGGTTATTTTTTATAATATCCCCATTAAATTTAATATCTTTTTTTATTAAGTGACTAAAAACTTACAATGTTAAACTTAATCTATTTAATATTTCTCTATTATTAAAAGAGATTATTAAAAGAGATACATGAGTTTTTAGACTTTTGAAATGTTGAATTTATACTGATGTATCCCATTTAATAATCGTTGCAGGAACCAGTTATACCAAATTCATTGTCTTAAAGAGAGGTTTCTAGGGATGTATCACAATACATACTTTGCTCAAAAATGTTTGGGCCCGGACAAAGTGTGGTAGGAGGGCTGCTAGGGAGGGCAACTTTATAATTTCAAACAGGGATGTAGTATGTCTTGTGTTACATCTCTGGAAACGTCTCTTCATGACAATGAATTTGATATAAATAGTTTCTTCCTGCAATTGTTATTAAAAGAGCTATATAAGTATAAAATCCACATTTCAAAATTCTAAAAACTCATGTATCTAAATTATAAATAATCGTCGGGCAAAACTATTTATCTCAAATTCTTTTTTTTTTTTTTTTTTTTTTTTTTTTTTGAAGAGACGTTTCCAGGGATATATCATAAGGCATACATACCTTCCTATTTGAAATTTCAAAGTTGGCTCCTTTAGCCCCCCGGGCCCAAAAGTTTTTCACCAAAAGTGATCCTTTCGAATTCTTTGAACACGTGTTTCGCCATTTTTCACAATTCCGACTCGGGAGGGGGTGGGAGGACTTTTGGAACACCATGTATCTATATATATATATATATATATATACACACACAACTATTTTAAATAGTATGAAATAAATAAAAATGATCTGCTGAGTGATGAGTGATTCAAATAAGATTTTGATCCTCCTGATCTGCAGATACACTAGTAAATAAAGCAAGAAACAAAGAAAATGGGGAGATGGAAAAGTTTATTTATTACAAATTTTCGATAGTTTGAACGTAATAGTAGTCTAGTCAAGAGGTTTCGGAGTTATTATTGCCCAAAATTATCTCGAGTAATCGAATTATTTTGTCGTGTTTATTTTCATTTTATTGTTATATGTTATAGAACTGTATTTCGAAACTAGTTTATTAGAGACTCTCGATATTTTGCTTTCTACAACAATCTGCGTGCAATGTTTCAATATTTGTGAAAAGAGCAACATGGAAACTGCATAATCTGTTATATTTTCCCCTTTGCTTTAAAGGTTCCCTGTTCTTGCCTTCGTTGCTCTTTTTCTAGTGTTTTAAAACACTATTCATTCTGTCTCCTGGAAAGCGCTCATTATCTTTTATCATTCTAGAAATAAAGAAGCGATTTTTTTTCCCCACAAGCACAAAAATAATAATAATAATAATAATAATAATAACTGAAAAACATAAAAACACTTAAAACAAACAATTAAAAAGATTGAGTAAATAAAAATACATAAAAGCAATGTGAAATAATTGAAAAATAAATATGATATACAATAAGCATGGAAGCAAACAATTTACAACTACTAAAAGGAGTTGGAACGTCTTAAAAGGCAATATTTCCTTATTTTTACACAGAAAATAAATAATAATTTCACTTAAATAGTATGAATTAAATAAAAATGATCAGCTGAGTGATGAGTGATTCAAATAAGATGTTGATCCTCCTTATCTGCAGATACACTAGTAAATAAAGCGAGGAACACAGAAAATGGGGAGATGGAAAAGTTTAGTTATTACAAATTTTCGACAGTTTGAACGGTTTCGGAGTTATTATTACCCAAAATTATCTCGAGTAATCGAATTTTTTTGACGTGTTTATTTTCATTTTATTGTTATATGTTATAGATTTGTATTTTGAAACTAGTTTATTAAAGACTCTCGATATTTTGCTTTGTTCAACAATCTGCGTGCAATGCTTCAATATTTGAGAAAAAAGCAACATGGAAACTGCATAATCTGTTATATTTTCCCCTTTGCTTTAAAGGTTCCCTGTTCTTGCCTTCGTTGCTCTTTTTCTAGTGTTTTAAAGCACTATTTATTCTGTCTCCTGGAAAGCGCTCATTATCTTTTATCATTCTAGAAATAAAGAAACGATTTTTTTTTTTCGACAAGCACAAAAACAACAACAAAAAAAAAAAAACTTAAAAACTTAAAAACACTTAAAACAAACAATTAAAAAGATTGAGTAAATAAAAATACAAAAATGCAGTGTGAAACAATTGAAAAATAAATATGATATACAATAAGCATGGAAGCAAGCAATTTACAATTACTAAAAAGAGTTGGAACGTCTTAAAAGACAATATATCCTTATTTTTACACAGAAAATAAATAATAATTTCACTTAACCAATTTAAAAAAATAAAATGAAGATAAAAAATATTAGTATAATATATTTTTGACATTAA
The DNA here is from genome assembly GCA_963930645.1 of Salticus scenicus. Classification (NCBI taxonomy): domain Eukaryota; kingdom Metazoa; phylum Arthropoda; class Arachnida; order Araneae; family Salticidae; genus Salticus; species Salticus scenicus. The sequence continues at coordinate 85,020,428 of OZ005652.1, forward strand.
CTATCAGATTAATTACTAAATTTATATAAATATATAATAGATACTATTAATAGATACCTATAATGACTCACATGTTTCATCAAACTCGAATAAAAATTGCATTCTAAATTAGTTGAAACTTTAGTCAAGTTTTAAATAGAAACGTATATTCAAAGGAAAAACATAAACAATTTCAATACACTCAGAACAATATTATAGAGATGAAACTTTAAGGAATTTTGACAGTAAGTAATTTTCTGAAATAATCCAGACGTTTAAAATCAATAGGAAAAGACAGCCAAATGCTAAAGTTAGAAAAGCTTTAAAGATTTTAAGAAAAAAGGTCTGTATTGATTTTGACTTCAAAATAAAAACGGCTAATCATATATTTTAAAGTTAATTTTCACTTTGCTGTTACTGTCTTTAAACATTACGACTTCAATTTTTATCATTAATATCTGTCAAAATATTTTTATCTTTTTTTTTTTTACATTCACCAATTTTTTTTTTTTTTTTTTTTTTTTTTTCATCCAGAATTTTCTTCTCAAACGCATGTTATTATGATTTTGCAATTTTAATTCTAAATAGAAATAGAAAATAAAAAAAATAAATATCTTTGCTTAAAAATAAAAAATATTATGTATATAATTGAGAATGTTACATTGAAGAAACAATGCGTCATTTTTCTTATATTTTTCTAAATATACTTTTTATTTAATTTATAAACTTTTAAATTAGGAGATTTGTTTTCTGAATGTGCTCTATAGGACTATCAGCAGGGTTTAACCTGGCAAAAAAATTACTTTAGCTATTTAGCGAAAATAGGCAAGCACTATTTTAGCTTTTTCGAAAGTTAATTAATTCTTTGGATACCATTGATTTCTTTTACTTAGCTTTGTTATCCTCAGTTTTGTTTTCTATTCCTTTTGTTCATTGATGATTTTAACCAAGCATCCATATTTGTGACTTTAAATATATGAATCAGGGAAACTATGTTTTGACTTTAACAATAGAAAAGGAGGTATTCATATTATGTGTGTAAAATGAAAAAGCAATTTAAAAATTAAGTAAAGTGTAGTGGTAGATAATCGTGAAATACTAGTGCTAAGAATGCTTCTATGAAGCAAATTCTGAATTCTGACATACTTTTAAATATTTTTGCATTTAAATTCAATCATTGAAAATTAAAAATAAATCCAAATTACTATGTAAATAATGATTCCCAAAAATTTGTCCTTTCGTAGTTTTTGCCTGCAAATATTACAAAAAAAAAAAAAAAAAAAAAAAAAATCTGAGTTATTTATTATATAGAGATATTTTATACAGTTATCCAGTTTTAGCTTTTTAGCGAAATTCTGACCGATATGTTTTAGCAAAATATGATACCTTTTAGCAAAATGCTAAAAAAACTAATGGCAGTTTAAACCCTGACTATTAGTAATGTATATTTTAATACAACACATTTATAATCTTATTTTTTGTATCTTATTTATTTATTTTTAATCTTAATAATTTTGTATTACAATAAGCAATGCACCATTTACCAATAAGCGTAAATAAAAGCTAAACTATAAGGGGTTTTACTCACATTTTTATTTTGATTCAATCAATGCCCAATGGTAATACAGTATTCGTTGATCGTAAATAAATATGGATAAATCCCCTATCATCTTCCTTGTCTTTTTCTTTTTTTTTTTCTTTTTTTCTTTTTCCCCAAAGGAACTAAAATTTTGTTCATTCTATAACTCATAACTTTTTGAATTTACACGATATTTGTTTGGAGTTTCCATAAGTAGCTCAATACTTTTGTCTATTAAATTATACAAATACAATTTTTAAAAGCGTGCCTATACGTAGTTAAATATTATTTAGTAGAAATGCTCATATCTCGTAAGATATTTAATTTTTTTTAGTGCTAGAGGCCTATTTCAGTAAGTACAGTTGTCGAATTTTTATAGGTCACTCCTAATTAGTGCTAGAGGCCTATTTCAGTCGGTTTATAGAATGGGGATTTATTGAATGAAGTCCCCCCAAGGCCCAACTTTGACATGAGTCCCCCCCAGGCCCAACTTTGATATGAGTCCCCCCCAAGGTACCCCTATTTCAGTCGGTACAGCGTTGTCGAATTTTTATAATACACTCTTAATAGTGCTAAGGGCCTATTTCAGTCGGTTTATTGAATGGGGATTTATTGAATGAAGTCCCCCCAAGGCACAACTTTGACATGAGTCCCCCCCCCCAGGCACAACTTTGACATGAGTCCCCCCCCCAAGGTACCCCTATTTCAGTCGGTACAGCGTTGTCGAATTTTTATAATGCACTCTTAATAGTGCTAAGGGCCTATTTCAGTCGGTTTATTGAATGGGGATTTATTGAATGAAGTCCCCCCCAGGCCCAACTTTGACATGAGTCTTCCCCAGGCCCAACTTTGACATGAGTCCCCCCAAGGCCCAACTTGGACATGAGTTCCCCCCCAGGCCCAACTTTGACATGAGTCCCCCCAAGGCCCAACTTTGACATGAGTCCCCCCCAAGGTACAACTTTGACATGAGTCCCCCCCCAAGGCACACCTTTGACATGAGTCCCCCCCAAGGCACACCTCCCCCTCATTGGGAAAAAGAGAAAAAACGTTGTTTTGCGGCTATAAGACAGTTTGGACTTCCAACGTTATTTGTTACAATATCTGCAGCTGAAACACATTGGTTTGATTTAATGAAAACTTTATCATGGAATTTAGATCGTCACGAATTAACTAAAGAAGAATTTGTCGATATTAACAAGTTTAGCAGTAGGCCTCTGGCACTAAATTAAAATCTGTCAATGTCAGATTTTCATGTTTTAAATAATGAAATAATGTCGTGTCTGTATAATTTTTATTTATTTTTTTTTTTTTTTTGCATTGTAATTGCAGTGTGCTGTGTCTAATGTGGTCAGCCAAGTTCTCTGAAAATGGCTTTGCACTGGGTCTAATACCCTTCGTGTTATAATTTAAAATGCAGAAAAAAAATCTTAAGAAACCCTTATAGGTTAGGTGCTCCAGTGATTGGAATGCTCCAGTAATTGACATCTATGCCGAAATAACTAATAAATAAGAAAAATAATAAAATCATATATTTTACATATAAGAAATTTGACATTTTATGTCAAACTCTGGAGCATAGAGTACTAATAACTGGTAAAATGAATAACTAGCAGTATCAAACACTGGAACATAAGGGGGCAATTACTGATAAAATGAAAACTGGCAGTGTCAATTACTGGATCATTGAGTAGGTGTCAAATAAAAATTCATAAAAAAAAAATGTTATCAAATGTATATATTTTAACATATATGTGGTTCTGAATGTCTTTCATACCATATGCACTAACTTAAGATTTCTAAAAATATTTTCTGATGACTAGAACATTAAAAACACCAGAGATTGCTCTAAAAGTGTCAATCACTGGTGCACTTACCCTATCTCCTCGAATATAGGTGGTGGCCTCATAAAAATTTATACAGATAATTAGAAGAATCCTTGTAATCATGTTATACAGCCAAAACACATTCAAAGACTTACTTTTTACAAGGTGATCCAAAACATATTGATATTTGTTTAATTTTTTACTACTCCTCTTTTCCTCTTCAGTACAAAACGTTCTTTAAAATATATGAAGTGTAACACGTTTTTTATATTCCCAAAAATTCAAGATAATTCCAGCAGAATCTTTCTAGATATTTTACAAAACATTTAAATTCGAAAATGTCAAAATACTTATTGGTATATACAGTAGTTCAATTTTAATGATCTTAAAATACAAATTACAGATAAATATAGAAAAAAAATATTTTACAGGACTATTTTTAAAATTATGCAGAGTTACAAAAACATACTTCAGAAAAATCTGACAAGGAAACATTCAAAACGTGTCGTCTTCAAAAATATTGAAAAAAGAAAAAAAAAAAAAAAAAGCATGTGATTCTACTCTTCATAAAACAGCAGAAAATGAAAAATATATCGGCTGAAATGAATTACAGCGACCACAAAAAAATATCATAATTAAGCATATTTGGCGAGTTCATACTGTTAGGCGATTGGTTTTGAGTACTTGGCGGAGAAGCGAAACACGGTTCTGTTCGTGCATGGCAATCTCAGTGCTAGCGAACTTATCGCCGCTAAATCTCCAAATATGCTTAATTTTGCTAATTTTTTGTGGTCGCTGTAATTCATTTCAGACGCTAATTTTGTCACTTTTGGGTGTTTTATGAAGAGTAGAATCACATATATATATACAGTCGCCAGAAGTATTATTCGAGCAACTCCACCCCGTCAGAATTTTTCACGATTCGATTCAGTTGTCGGTTTGAATAATAAATATTTAGAATTTAAATATATTATTTAAATATTTTATTTTAATAATAAAATATTTATTATTTAAATATTTTATTTTTAATAATAAAATATTTATTATTTGTTTATCGAATCGTTAAAAATATATTATTTGTTTATCGAATCGTTAAAAAAATATATTCAATATTGGTTCATTTAAAAAATGTCCTTATTCAATATTGTAAATTTCAGACAGAATGAAGGAATGAGTACGGCTATTTATAAAGAATGAATCCAAATCAATCAATCAATCAACCAACCTTGAAAAAAAAAAAAAAAAAAAAAAAAAAAAATTTTTTTTTTTTTTTTTTTTTTTTTTTTTTTTTTTTTTTCAAGGTTGGTTGATTTAAAAAAATAATCCTTATTCGATATTTCTATCTCAAAGCTATCTCAGATTCAAAGGCATCGTTTTAATATTAAAATATTACTATCCAATTCAAAGTCTCAATTTATAAACATCCAATATTGGCACTCTATCTATCGCAAAAAAATGGGCCGAACGAAGCGTCAAAGACAGAAATCTGCCATGAGACGCTTCGTTCAGCCCATTTTTTTGCCCCCTCCAGATTTAAGGCATCAGTTTGTACCATCTAGATCGATCCCCCACAAAGACTTTGATTTTGGACGGAGGGGTGTCTGTCCAAGAAATAGTCTCAAATCTATCTTCGTGGAGGCGAGGGTCGTCATCGTGGTCCCCATCGAAGAACAGCATGGTTCTCTCTATGAAATCTTTTAAGAATTCATCTATGCATGTGTCAGAGTCCCTCACGATTCGAATTCGGATGGCTTTATGGATGCATGAGGTGGGTACTATGGGGTCTAGAATCTGAATTTTAGAGGATTTCAGCATGGCCTCGAATCCCAACGACGACAGGGCATCTCCAAAATGTATCTCGTCGACTGGATACACCCAGGTATTGGCTAGAGAGATAGGTAACCTGACCCTCCTGTAAACGAGATCGCACACCTTCAGCCTGGTTGTTTTTTTCACGTATGCGCTACCCTTACCCATCAGCTTGGCCACATCAGAGGCCCTGACGAACAAAAGTCCATCCGCAGAGACTACGAATAGGATTTTAGCGTCAAGCTGTGGATGTTCAATAGTGAATAGCATGACTTATGGCAATAGCAATAAAAGTCAAAATGATGCAGGCTCTTAGAGGCAGCTCGTATATATACCCGAGTCGTGACCTCGTTTTATCAGGCTTTACTAAGAAAACAGGATGTATCAGCTGTTTTTTGAGGATGCGATAAAATTATTTATATAATTAATCCGATAGCATGAGGATGTGCGTCATGCGTCACAGGATGTAGATAAGATATTTACTTGGAATTTAGATAGAACTAAAGATTACTGCTAGTATAAATACAGGCTGCTGGACGAGACATTTCATTCTGAGCTACTGCTTACCAAAATGATCTTCCAAATTCTGTCCGATGAACTGAATGTTAAATTAACATGCTTTTTATCATTTGACGACCAAATTTTTATCAAAGGCCGAGACGTGGCCTATTACATGGGGCATGAAAACTCCAGTAAAGTGGTGAACTTGTGCCATATAACGGTAACAGACATTGCTCCTGAGGGTTTGAAACTACCCCCGTCTCTAGCCAAGACATGCGTCTTTGGACTAGAAGATGCAAAAATATTGATGGATATGCATCCAGGAGAGTTTGACTCCCTATTTCAGGGGCCGATTGAAATTCTCACCCCCATCGAATGCAGCTTAAACCTGAGGCGGCCTGTCCAGGTTAAGCTCGCGGCCATTACCTCATCCAATGCCACAATGGAGAGTTTCTTGGCCGACTTAAAGAATGTCATGGAGGAGTACCTGGCAACGGTGCCCATGGACACTTATGTATTCGGCGAACGATATGGGGATTTGGAGCTAGGCTATTTCCCCCGAAAAATAAAAGTTTTGGTGGGAAACAAGCCCTACTTCTATAAATCCTCGTCTTAAGATCAGGACGAGGTGCAAAAAAATGGGTCGAGCGAAGCCTCTCATGATCATTGAGGCTTCGCTCGGCCCATTTTTTTGCGATAGATGGAGTGCCAACATTGGATGCGTACCAATTTGAACTTGTAATTTTCAAGGGATATGGCTTAGCTATAAGATAATTTTGATAAAATATTTATAGACAAATTTAAGGTATCTGAATTTAAAAATTTAATTGTTTCATTTAAAATTTACTGTGTAAAATTTAAATTTTTTAAAGACTAAGTGTGGCGGTCATTATAATTCTAATTTTTCAAGGGATATGGCTTAGCTATAAGATAAATATGAAACTTGGTAAAATATACAGACTCGATAGCTAAATTTAAGGGATCTGAATTTAAAAATTTAATTTTTTCGTTTAAAATTTACATTTTTTTTCGTGTAAAATTTAAAATTTCTAAAGACTAAGTGTGGCAGTCATTATAATTCTAAATTTTCAAGGGATATGGCTTAGCTATAAGATAAATATGAAACTTGGTAAAATATACAGACTCAATAGCTAAATTTAAGGGATCTGAATTTAAAAATTTAATTATTTTCGTTTAAAATTTACATTTTATATGTAAAATTTAAAAGTTTTAAAGATTAAGTGTAGCCAAGCCAGTCATTATAATCTATAAAAAGATTTTCGAGAGACAGGATATTATGCAAGCCTTTCCTCAGGATGCTGGCTCCCGGTTAAAATTACAATCAGATCTCTATAAAAAGAGTTTTCGAGAAGTGTTGACAGGATATTATGTAAGCCTTTCCTCAGGAAGCCCGGTTATAATCAGATCTCTATAAAAAGATTTTTCCAGAAGTATTGACAGGATATTATGTAAGCCTTTCCTCAGGATGCCCGGTTATAATCAGATTGCTCAAGAGACAGGATATTATGCCCTCTTGATAAGCGGTTCATAGAAAATTACTATCAGATCCTATTGATAAGACCGGGTATATATACGAGTGTCCAGCGAGAGCTCTTCAATTGCTAGTCGATCTCTCTACTAGCTGCTTAGATTCATTAGCTCTCTGTCAGTCATGTTTTTCCATGTAAAAAATTACGCTTATGGCGTTGCCTTTAAATGCCTAATGGCCTCTGATGGTACCCTGTTTGTCCGGGCTGAGGACCTGGCTATCTATTCAAGGCATCCTTTAGATCTTCATTTTGCCGAAAGATATGCAGGCCTCACAGTCCGAGATGTAATGGACTCTAAAATCGATTTACCCAAATGGCTCGCTAAGACGAGAATCTTCTCCATTAGCGAAGCCAAACATCATTTGGGAGGGTTCATGGGCGAACAGGAGTTTGATAAGATGTTCGATGGTTCGGCCATGGTGAAATACCAGGCTGACATGAAGCTCAGCTTCGTGAAAGCCATAGGTGTTAGATTTGTAGAAAGGTCCCATACAAAGTTTGAAGACTTCCTTGCCACATACCAACTACAGGTGAGGAAATTTTTTAAACTTGAATATGAGGATTATGAATTATACAAATCCCAAATGACCGGACCGTTGAAGATGACCATCAGGAGGTCATCTAATGAGCAACGCATAGAGAGCTTGTGTTAATCTTTAAAATGAGAGTAAAAAAATGGGTCGAACGAGGTGTCTCATGGCAGAATTTCTGTCTTTGACACCTCGTTCGACCCATTTTTTTGCGATAGATATAGTGCCAACATTGGACGGGTTTAATTTAAGACTTTGAGGGGCTTAATTTAAGTATTTATAAAAAAATCTATTAAGCTAGTATTGAAGAGGTTATCAGCATAAAAAAAATAATTAAGACGTTTAAGTTGAGACTTTACAATTACATGTATGAAAATATTATTAAGACTGAAAAATATATGGATGGGATTGAACATAGTGAAATAAGCAATTTAATTACTTTTCAGTCGTTTTTTTTTCAAATTTAAAAAAAATTGAAAATTTTGCAAATTTGACCAACTTTAGAAACGTGATCTTAAAATAAAAATATTTTTGAAAACTAATCGTGGAATCGTGATTCTTATTACATATACATAGTAAAATAAGCAATTTAATTACTTTTCAGTCGTTTTTTTCAAATTTAAAAAAAAATTGAAAATTTTGCAAATTTGGCCAACTTTAGAAACGTGATCTTAAAATAAAAATATTTTTGAAAACTAATCGTGGAATCGTGATTCTTATTACATATACATAGTAAAATAAGCAATTTAATTACTTTTCCGTCGTTTTTTTTTTCAAATTTAAAAAAAAATTGAAAATTTTGACAGAGGTGATGACACATCAGCAAATTTAGATAAACTGTTACTTTAGCATGATATATATATATATAGGCTAGCTAGAGTCAATCAACCAACCAACCTTGAAAAAAAAAAAAAAAAAAAAAAAAAAAAAAAAAAAAAAAAATTTTTTTTTTTTTTTTTTTTTTTTTTTTTTTTTCAAGGTTGGTTGGTTGGTTGATATATATTTATAATGCTAATTGAATTAAGTATATTTTCAAAAATGAAGATTTAGACTTTGAGTTGACTATTGCAAATTCAACCAACTTTAGAAACGTGATCTTAAAATAAAAATATTTTTGAAAACTAATCGTGGAATCGTGATTCTTATTACATATACATAGTAAAATAAGCAATTTAATTACTTTTCAGTCGTTTTTTTTTCAAATTTAAAAAAAATTGAAAATTTTGCAAATTCAACCAACTTTAGAAACGTGATCTTAAAATAAAAATATTTTTGAAAACTAATCGTGGAATCGTGATTCTTATTACATATACATAGTAAAATAAGCAATTTAATTACTTTTCAGTCGTTTTTTTTTCAAATTTAAAAAAAATTGAAAATTTGACCAACTTTAGAAACGTGATCTTAAAATAAAAATATTTTTGAAAACTAATCGTGGAATCGTGATTCTTATTACATATACATAGTAAAATAAGCAATTTAATTCAGTCGTTTTTTTCAAATTTAAAAAAAAATTGAAAATTTTGCAAATTTGGCCAACTTTAGAAACGTGATCTTAAAATAAAAATATTTTTGAAAACTAATCGTGGAATCATGATTCTTATTACATATACATAGTAAAATAAGCAATTTAATTACTTTTCAGCCGTTTTTTTTTCAAATTTAAAAAAAAATTGAAAATTTTGACAGAGGTGGCGGCACATCAGCAAATTTAGATAAACTGTTACTTTAGCATGATATATATAGGCTAGCTAGAGTCAATCAATCAACCAACCTTGAAAAAAAAAAAAAAAAAAAAAAAAAAAAAAAAAAAAAAAAAAATTTTTTTTTTTTTTTTTTTTTTTTTTTTTTTTTTTTTTTTTAGGGTTGGTTAATTGATTGATTTACTCTAGCTAGCCTATATATATTATGCTAAAGTATATACATTATCATTGTCCAGCAATGCTTATCTGCGTCTATAAAAATGCATCCTGTTTTCATAGCAAATGAGTTATACAATATCCTGTTTCCGCGACATCTATAATAAGCCTTAACTCATCCTGTTCTCGTAGAAACTGACTTATGCAATATCCTGTCTTCAGATTGGCAATATCCTGTCTCATCTAAAATAAGCCTTATCTCATCCTGTTTTCGTAGAAACTGACTTATGCAATATCCTGTCTTCAGATTATACTAATTGAATTAAGTATATTTTCAAAAATGAAGATTTAGACTTTGAGTTGACTATTGCAAATTCGACCAACTTTAGAAACGTGATCTTAAAATAAAAATATTTTTGAAAACTAATCGTGGAATCGTGATTCTTATTACATATACATAGTAAAATAAGCAATTTAATTACTTTCAGTCGTTTTTTTCAAATTTAAAAAAAATTTTGAAAATTTTGCAAATTTGACCAACTTTAGAAACGTAATCTTAAAATAAAAATATTTTTGAAAACTAATCGTGGAATCGTGATTCTTATTACATATACATGGTGAAATAAGCAATTAATTACTTTTCAGTTGTTTTTTTTCAAATTTAAAAAAAATTGAAAATTTTGACAGAGGTGGTGGCACATCAGCAAATTTAGATAAACTGTTACTTTAGCATGATATATATAGGCTAGCTAGAGTCAATCAATCAATCAACCAACCTTGAAAAAAAAAAAAAAAAAAAAAAAAAAAAAAAAAAAAAAAAATTTTTTTTTTTTTTTTTTTTTTTTTTTTTTTTTTTAAAGGTTGGTTGATTGGTTGATTGACAGATTTTTTTCACAGTTGGTAGTTTAACATAATTAAACTCTCTCTCTACGAGCCAGCTTGACGGTCAACTCATACGCTCTGTCTTTTTCATCAACTACATAGTCTTTTTCTATTTCCTCAAACTTTCTCTTAACCGTAGCAGTCAATTCTTGAAGCATGTCGCCCGATTTGACAGACCATATACCTTCAGCTCTCACACGCATGGAAAAGTTGCTAGGTTTCTCTTCTTCAGTATCCCCATACCTGGATTCTACCGACGGGGGTGCGTAGATATTCGTATGTTGTTCGCAGACTGCGCTCGAGTATTCGTAATACCCTTTAAGCCAATCTTGTAAATTCATCTCACCTTCGTTTCGAACTGTGATTTCAAAGGCCATCCTTCTGCTGAACGGTATAATGCTGGGATACGTAGAGGTTACCCGGCCATCGGTCCACAGTTTCTGGATACGGCAGATCTCCTCGATAGGCATTCGGTGCGTCTTCACAAGTACCTGAAGCATATCGTTGAAATCAAACACGCGCCTGGAACTCATGTTCAAGCGTTGTGCATTGGGATATAGATTAGCCAGATCCTTGTTGGAATATCGATGTGCAAAGTTGTAAGGTGACGCGTAGCCTAGATATTTGCCAATATCGACGGCTATGAAATAAACATCTCTACCAACAGTAGCAGCGATGAGTGCAGGTTTGGTATCAAAACAAATTTTCAGATACATGATTGCGCTATGATCTTTCAATAAACAGAGGCAATGGAAGAATGATGGTAGCTTGAGTACGGAACCACTATTTATATAAAATATCCATGAGTGGGCGTGGCATGTAAAAAAAAAAAAAAAAAAAAAAAAAAAAAAAAAAAAAAAAAAAATTTTTTTTTTTTTTTTTTTTTTTTTTTTTTTTTTTTTTTTTTTACATGCCACGCCCACTCATGGATATTTTATAGTTAGTTGTTTATTTAGTTATCATCTAGAAAACTTCTTTATAAGCTTATCCGCCTCGTTTTCAATCTCTCTATGAATCGAGTCCAAGTCATAGCTGCAGCTCTCGTCCTTTTCATACACTGAAATTATATCTTTTAGCGAATCGCTCACCATTTCTTCTTTGATTTTTTCAAAGTCTTCGCCGATTTTTGAGTACGCAGAAAGGTATCTGTTATAATTTACATAATTTTTGATCTTGTACTTGTTCAGGGCTTGTTCGTTGAACTGCTTACGCTTAACCTTAAAAATGTTCCTAGAGCGTGGAGATTCTTCGGCGTCGGCCTTCATGACAAATCCTTCTAGCGGACACTCTGCATAAGCGCTGGGATACGTTTCAACTTTTTCGTACAGATCCCCTATCGTTTGGTAATCTAAATCTAAGATGGGTACGTGGGGTAGCTTCACTCGCTGGAAAATGTTCACGGCGTCGCTATACTTCATAAACGTATCTGAATCCAGTTGGTAGATGTCGAAGGCCCGAAAAAAGACAGTCTTACTACCGAATACGGCTTCGGATTCAAAATCACGATAGGTTATTCTCTTCATGTGGCTTCCGAATACTTCTCCATAAATGATAAAATTGTCATGTAAAATGTCTTTGATAAGCCGTACCTTTTCCGACAGCGGTTCCAAGATTGCGTTCAAGTTAAAAAGGCGTGTCTTTTCATCTAGCACAACGTTTCTAGATTGTATCCTGAACGTATTCTTCACGTAGCCAATACCGATATTAGAGCCATCCAATTTTTCGGTAGCTATTAAAGGTATGCCCGAATAAATTTGGCTTGTAATCTCGTGGTACTTGATAAGAGCCATCGTAAATAGATTAGAAACAGAGACTAGAAAATATCTAATAAGCTATTTCAATGAGAGTGAAGACAGAATGAATGTAGCTTGAGTACGGAGCCGCTATTTATACTAAATATAAATCAACTAATCAACCAACCATCTGAAAAAAAAAAAAAAAAAAAAAAAAAAAAAAAAAAATTTTTTTTTTTTTTTTTTTTTTTTTTTTTTTTTTTTTTTTTTCAAGGTTGGTTGGTTGGTTGATTACATTCTCTATATATAGTATAGCTGACATGACTACACGCTCATTGTGTCTCGACAGCAACGGTCGTCTAGTCACTATGTCTCGTAATGGGTTTTCAGCAAGACTAGTTAGTTAGATTTTTCTATAAGAGCCCATGATTTCATGAAAACCTGCAATATCTTGTCATTTGTCAGACAAAAGTCTATAAATATCTTGTTTTCAAAGCCAATATTGTATAAATTCCGCTATTTTATCCTATTTTAAAGGTCAGGAGCGAGTTTATGCATGACCGTACTGTAGAAGAAATAAATTCCACTCCCACCCACCCTAATAGATATACTATATATATACTATATATATAGACTGTAGCGCCATCTACAATGATTGGCTAAAGAAATATAGCGTTAGCAACCAACTGAGAAATATAGCTTTAACGGCCAACTTAGAAATATAACTATAGCGGCCAACTTAGAAATATAACTATAGCGAGATAGAGACTGAGATAGACTGATGAAGTGGCACGTCAGCGATACTATATATAGAGAATGTAATCAACCAACCAACCAACCTTGAAAAAAAAAAAAAAAAAAAAAAAAAAAAAAAAAAAAAAATTTTTTTTTTTTTTTTTTTTTTTTTTTTTTTTTTTCCAAGGTTGGTTGGTTGGTTGATTACATTCTCTATATATAGTATCGCTGACGTGCCACTTCATCAGTCTATCTCACCAGCAACGGTTGTTTCAAGGGCAGGATATTATGTAACCCATTTCTTCATAAACAGGACGCGATAAAGTTATTTATAGCTCCGATAGCAACCCCCTCTAAGCGATAATCTAAAAGGTCATCCGGTCGAGCCTTATCAGATATCATGCATCCGCTCGCCAGAGTATAAATACCGGCCTCTCGCCCCAGCTTATTCATTCTGACCCTCTGCTTTTTGAAATGGCCACTCTATCATTTGACTCTCTGACGGACGAACGAGTTGATTGCGACTGTGTCGTAATACCGCAATGGAACGTATTGAACACCCCTCGCATATCTTGTGAATTGATATGTAATTACGACCGTTCTATGAATATGCCAGCTCCAGCTATCATTCCCAAACCTAAGCCAGCTCCCACACCTAAACCGGCTCTCATTCAAAAACCAGCTCCCACACCTAAACCGGCTCCAGTTCTCATTCAAAAACCAGCACCAGCACCTAAGCCTGATCCAGTTCCCACACCTAAGCCTGATCCAGTTCCCACACCTGATCCAGTTCAAATTTCAATACCCATGTCAGAGATGATGTATTTTAAAGTACCAACGCTATTAAGCCCGCTACCAAAATCTCCAATTTCAGAAGACCCGTCCAAAGTAACAGTTTATCGCCCTTGGAAGCCTCCACCGAAGATAGATTTTGTGGTACGGCCTAAACTAAAAACTGCCGGCTTTGAAGATCCTAGAATTCGAAGACGGCAGGGCATAGTCGTTATCAAGTCAATCGTCGATCTGAGAGATGGCAAATGCTATAGCCACATACAAACAGAGGTCAGGAAAAATTACTGTTGGGTTTAAGCCCAAACGATTTATAAAAAAATCGGGTCGAACGAAGTGTCTCATGGCAGATTACTGTCTTTGACACTTCGTTCGACCCGTTTTTTTTGTAACAATTATATTGCCAATATTGGATGCGTTTAAGATTTTGACTTAAGAATTTGAATGGATATTTTTATAACTGAAGTCTTGGAGATATATATTTTTATCTAACTTAAAACAGTTTGGCAAAAAAATATTATTTTCAAATCAAAAACTACAAAATTGAAATGATAAACTTTGAAAATTGCAAAGTCCAAAAAAATATAGTATCTTGAAAAAATTATAGAAATCGCCCAAAGACACTTTAACATGATATATATAGGTTAGCTAGAGTCAATCAACCAATCAACCAACCTTGAAAAAAAAAAAAAAAAAAAAAAAAAAAAAAAAAAAAAAAATTTTTTTTTTTTTTTTTTTTTTTTTTTTTTTTTTCAAGGTTGGTTGATTGGTTGATTGACTCTAGCTAACCTATATATATCATGTTAAAGTGTATACATCCAGCAATGCTTATCTGCGTCTATAAAAATGCATCCTGTTTCATAGCAAATGAGTTATACAATATCCTGTTTCCGCGTTTAGCGACATCTATAGATAGCTCATCCTGTTTTCGTAGAAACTGACTTATGCAATATCCTGTTTCCGCGTCCAGCGACAATAATTTTATAATAAGCCTTATCTTATCGTAGAAACTGACTTATGCAATATCCTGCATCAGATCGACTATATAAGCTCTGGCATTTGATCGAATAGCCATTCTCTCTTCGGAGCTTTAAACTACCAATATGTATAAAACTCAATGCTCTCTGAAGAAACTTAAAGCGGTAAACTCGCTACGAAACCGTTTTGGGGTTATCGAGCTGTTTCCCAAAAACCTTTCGCCTACCGTTAAGAAATTGGAAGAGTATCCGCACTTCCAAACCATGATCGGTGAAGGCAAGATTTGTGTATATTCTGTCTATACATGACGTCCGATTCGAAGATTGAATTCAAAAAACGTACTCTGACGGACAAGATAACGAATACAATCCCAGCCATAGGCAGAGAGGCCAAGACAAACTATCCGCTGAGACCTCAGGAGATTAAATGGAGCACTCTGATGAACCGATATAAAAGACCCCCCAGCGAAGCCAACAGAACCAACGCCGACGTGAGAATTGGTTTCAAGTGCCCCAACAATCAGTTTCTTGTAAAGTCCTATTTTACGTTTGGTCAGCGAACCGTCGGACGAGGATGCGCCCATATCATACAGACTTTGAACGTGCCATTCCTGTTCTTTGTGAGGCGTCCTGGCGAGACACGAGTAAAACCGGACAACAGATACTTTGCTGGCGACAAGCTCCATTACTACGACCGTTACATACTGATTGCCGACTCCAGTTACAAGGTGCCTGCTGGGACCACCTACATTCTGTTTACAACTCAAAAAAACTTTTTCAGTTTGGACATTGTGCCAGAGAATTTAGAGTTGGGCTTCGAAACCAAAAATCCTTTGGTAGAACGCATAACAAAAATTGATGGTATGTACGACATATCCGTACCAACGCCCATGATACAGCATATAGATGATGAGGAAGACTCCCCCGTGGAAATGAGTACTGAAGTCGCCAGAATAACATCTAAATATTTTGATAAGCCAACGTCTCCAATCTCAGAGCCATCCCAAGAGCCAGAGATCTATTTTCCTGAATCATCTCAAGAGTCGTCCCAAGAACCAGAGCCAGAGATCTATTTGCCTGTGGACAGAAGAACAATAGTCATAACAACAAACTTTGCAGCCCAATACAAGTCTCTGACTTTTAAAGACTGGAAAAACTTGACAGATCGCCCCGACAATAACTTCGTACGCCCCTACGGACCAGATTTACCTGGACTTGACATGAGAATTAAATCGGTAAAACGGAAGGCTGAAACAATTCCCAAGAGTGCCAAGAAACATAAGCCATCTTTCAAGGAGGCGGCCACAAATACAGAGCCAGAACCAGAGCCAGTGTTTAAATGCCCACTACCCGTTGCACCTGATCCCATTGAAGATCCTGAATCCATTGAAAGTCCTGACCCCATTGAAAGTCCTGAGATATGTCCCGTTGAAGATCCTGAATCCATTGAAAGTCCAGCTCCCATTGAAAATCCAGAACCCATTGAAAATCCAGCTCCCATTGAAAATCCTGAACCCATTGAAAATCCAGAATATTTTTATGGATGGCCTACTATTGAAAGGTCAGAGGTACAAACTGAACTGGATGAGCTTGATAATATTTTATGTACGCCTTTATCCATGCCGCATGATACGCTAGACTCGTTGATGGATGATCTTATGACGCCATCAACTATACAGTATACTATGGAACCGCTGGAGACTCAGTTCAAAGTGCCAGGATTTGAACTGCCAGATTTCATGTAACTATAAAAATATGTAAAATTTAAAAAATTTGGGTCAAACGAGGCTTCCTCATGTTTAGATTTGTCATTATGACTTATCTTTACGATGGAAGCCTCGTTTGACCCATTTTTTTTAAATCAAAATGCTACCAATATTGGTATTGAAAAAAAAATAACTTGTAAATTTTATCAGAACAATAAAAAAATTGGGTCAAACGAGACATGTTTAGATTTGTCAGTATGACTTATCTTTACAATGGAAGCCTCGTTTGACCCATTTTTTTAAATCAAAATGCTACCAATATTGGATTTGTAAAAAAATAACTTGTAAATTTTATCAGATTAATTAGAAAGTGACACATGACAATACTTTATCCATCTAAGTCACATTAAAATCAACCAACCAACCAATCTTGAAAAAAAAAAAAAAAAAAAAAAAAAAAAAATTTTTTTTTTTTTTTTTTTTTTTTTTTTTTTTTTTTTTTTTCCAAGGTTGGTTGGTTGGTTGATATATATTTGTTTCCTCGTTCATCACTTTTCATTTATCAAGATTAACTTTTCAATTTAATCCTATCATGTTTTTATTCAAAGGCTAAGTTTCAAAGCCTCATTTTAAATGAAACCTGTTAATTTTGATCACGTGAATCGCTTAGCCATCCATGACAAAACGTAGCAATTAGATGTTTGAACTGACCCTTTAAAATTTATCTAAGCCATAGTAGCCTTTCAATTTTGACTGGTTAAACGTGGATCAGCTATGCAAGAGGTCATGATAAATTTGAGTCACGCTGAGCGTTGCCTGTATCATGTCAAACGAAGACCTTTGACATGGCAATTGAAAACGGGGCATTGCTTAGCAGGCGTCCATAAAAATTTAAACGAGCTGGGCTAGTCAGGATAAACGTAACCATTGAATTCTGGGCCATGCTTAGCAGTAGCAACCCATACTGTAAAAATAATATTTACGAGATGTAATGGCAAAGCGACAATTGAAAAGCTTAAAAGTAGCGGCCCTGGGTCCAGTCTATGGCATCATTTTAAAAGAAACCATTGAGCCATCCAAGATAGAATCGGTTTACTGAACAAATCTATAGGTGAAAGACGTAGAGAGCCCATATTGTAAAAATTTAAACTTATAAAATTCAAAAGTGGATATGGGTTAAGTTTCAAAGTCACATGATCACTCTTAAAATAAAACCAACCAACCAACCAACCTTGAAAAAAAAAAAAAAAAAAAAAAAAAAAAAAAAAAAAAAATTTTTTTTTTTTTTTTTTTTTTTTTTTTTTTTCAAGGTTGGTTGGTTGGTTTTATTTTAAGAGTGGGTGTGGTCATGTGACTAGTAAATATCATCGGATCAAAAAGTGATATAACCGAGATTAATTTCGGTGCTAAAAAGAAGAACCCAAATTGTCTTCCCAACTGGCTGAACCCAGATTAGGTATTTTTTAGCTTAAAATCTTAGCTGATCTGAGTTTGGTCGTTGGTAAAAAATATCAGCGGATTTTTCTAAGGCCCAAATGGAATTCTTTCAAACTAAATCTGCCAGACTAGAATTTAGTAAGAAATAGCTATGGATAGTCATTATACCTTCCCATTATACCCGAGATCCTTTAAGAAAATACCGTACAACGTAAAGTCAGATCCGTCTCGGTACCACGTTTAAGCTCGTCCGACGTTCAGATCAAATGACTATTGTTAGCCCGTTTAGAGAGAGACTTGGCATAGTGCCAACTGAGTCGATACACGGGAATGAGTCGATACTGTGTCGAGAGCATTGGGACTGGCAAGTATGGTAGTAGAAGATGAATATTTTAGACATCTTCATACTTGGCCAATCTATATTTTAAACTATGCTTTCAGGCTGGCCATTCCATCTTTCAGACTAGCAATTGCGTTTGCTTGTAAATTATAAATAATTTCCCACAAGCGTATTCTATCAGCCTGTAGCGTTTTGATTTCGTCTTGGAGAGTTTCTCTGATATTACTTTCGTAAATCTCATATTTTTCATTTCGGCTTCTATCCCCTTGGCAGCGTCTCAATATGGACATCATGGCGAGTATGGACTGGTAAGTATGGAGATGAATGGCAAAATTAAATCTTGGCCAATATATATAGGCAAAGTGAAGCCACGCCCACATAAAAAAAAAAAAAAAAAAAAAAAAAAAAAAAAAAAATTTTTTTTTTTTTTTTTTTTTTTTTTTTTTTTTTTTTGAGTGGGTGTGGCTTCTTTACTTTGCCTATATATACCGACCCTGTAAATTATCCAGCCATCTTCAAGCCACTCTTCTACAATGCCCGCCGGTCTCAATTTGAGAAGGTATTTGAACGCTCTCCTATGCGACAGAACTCCGTTTTCATGTCCGCGCTGTAACGTTCTCGTCTTACCCAAAGATTATGAAAGGCATTGTAGGAATGAAACCGCCATGGACCCTTTAACATGCTGCGTTTGGTGCGAGGGTCAATTTACATTCCAAAGAGGGGAAAAGAATGGTGCCGCTGATCATTTGATAGAATGCTTTAGAAATTTTAGATTTAGGATGCCTGAACCTGAACCTGAGCCTGAGCCTGAACCTGAGCCTGATGACGAAGATCCTGCTGCCGACCCATACGAATTTTTCGATTTCGACCCAATGTGCGCAAAAGAAGATTTTTTCGATCATACGCGTTACTTTATGGACGACTGGGCCTACGAACCCGTCTGGCCGATCGAGTTAGAGCCTCCACCCGTACCTTTCGAAGACGAAACGCTGAATTTAGCCGCCTCTTGCGTGCTGAGATATCTTCAAGGCGACCTGGCGTTCATCCACGTCATGGTGCGAGCCGTAGCCTATAGAGATTTTATAAGATTCATGGATAGAGACGACGGCTTGACCCAAACCCTACCCTTTTCATGTTGGTGCGACGGCGGCAGGGAAACCAATCCCAAATTCAGGCAGCATAGGCACATGGTCGTAGTAACTCATTCAGAAGATCATTTTCACAAGAACGTGTGGGGTAAGATCAGACCCGACGAGCGGCCGTATGTCGGTTACAGTTGCCTGAAAAGCAAATCTATAGAGACCGTCTGGCATTTGGTCAATACGCTGGGATATCTCAGCAACCGAAAATCTAGCTGTAATTTTTCATTCGAAAGCCAACTAGGGGTTGGTAACAGGAAACATTTTTACATTCAAGAGACGCTGCCCAAAGATTACAGGCTGGTCTTGGCTACGCTCTGGAACGGAGGCATCATGAGGCTCATAACCCAAAATTATGCCTGCAGGCATCCCGATAAATTGCTCAGAGTTCCAATAGCGTTCATCGACGGAAAATATAAAATCAAAATCAAACATTTGCCAGGCATAAAACTGAAACTGGTACTGCCCGTATCGAGAAATTTCAAGTCGTCTAGTACAAGTACCCAATACTTCTTGCATCTGAACAACGAAAAAAAGATGTATTTTACGACAGGCACGCAGACCGAAGAAGATTACAAACTGTTTTACGAAGTCGTTAAAGAAGATTATTGGGAACCCAGCAAGCGTCAACAGATGTGCTTCCAGTGCGTGATGCCCTTAGTGGGACGCTGCAGAGGGATAGAGGCCGAAATGAAAAATATGAAAGAGATTTACGAAAATAATATCAGGGAACTGAGAGAAATGCTACAAATCCAAAAATTGGAATATTTGGAAATTATTTATAATTTACACGTGAACGAAATTGCTAGCCTGAAAGAGGGAATGGAAAGGCTGAAAGCAGAAATGACTATTTTGAAAGCTGAAAATGATAGTTTGAAAGAGGGAATGGCTAGCTTGAAAGCGGAAAATGATAGTTTAAAAGCTGAAAATGATAGTTTAAAATATAGATTGGCCAAGTATGAAGATGTCTAAAATATTCATCTTCTACTACCATACTTGCCAGTCCCAATGCTCTCGACACAGTATCGACTCATTCCCGTGTATCGACTCAGTTGGCACTATGCCAAGTCTCTCTCTAAACGGGCTAACAATAGTCATTTGATCTGAACGTCGGACGAGCTTAAACGTGGTACCGAGACGGATCTGACTTTACGTTGTACGGTATTTTCTTAAAGGATCTCGGGTATAATGGGAAGGTATAATGACTATCCATAGCTATTTCTTACTAAATTCTAGTCTGGCAGATTTAGTTTGAAAGAATTCCATTTGGGCCTTAGAAAAATCCGCTGATATTTTTTACCAACGACCAAACTCAGATCAGCTAAGATTTTAAGCTAAAAAATACCTAATCTGGGTTCAGCCAGTTGGGAAGACAATTTGGGTTCTTCTTTTTAGCACCGAAATTAATCTCGGTTATATCACTTTTTGATCCGATGATATTTACTAGTCACATGACCACACCCACTCTTAAAATAAAACCAACCAACCAACCTTGAAAAAAAAAAAAAAAAAAAAAAAAAAAAAAAAAAAAAAAAAATTTTTTTTTTTTTTTTTTTTTTTTTTTTTTTTTTTTTCAAGGTTGGTTGGTTGGTTGGTTTTATTTTAAGAGTGATCATGTGACTTTGAAACTTAACCCATATCCACTTTTGAATTTTATAAGTTTAAATTTTTACAATATGGGCTCTCTACGTCTTTCACCTATAGATTTGTTCAGTAAACCGATTCTATCTTGGATGGCTCAATGGTTTCTTTTAAAATGATGCCATAGACTGGACCCAGGGCCGCTACTTTTAAGCTTTTCAATTGTCGCTTTGCCATTACATCTCGTAAATATTATTTTTACAGTATGGGTTGCTACTGCTAAGCATGGCCCAGAATTCAATGGTTACGTTTATCCTGACTAGCCCAGCTCGTTTAAATTTTTATGGACGCCTGCTAAGCAATGCCCCGTTTTCAATTGCCATGTCAAAGGTCTTCGTTTGACATGATACAGGCAACGCTCAGCGTGACTCAAATTTATCATGACCTCTTGCATAGCTGATCCACGTTTAACCAGTCAAAATTGAAAGGCTACTATGGCTTAGATAAATTTTAAAGGGTCAGTTCAAACATCTAATTGCTACGTTTTGTCATGGATGGCTAAGCGATTCACGTGATCAAAATTAACAGGTTTCATTTAAAATGAGGCTTTGAAACTTAGCCTTTGAATAAAAACATGATAGGATTAAATTGAAAAGTTAATCTTGATAAATGAAAAGTGATGAACGAGGAAACAAATATATATCAACCAACCAACCAACCTTGGAAAAAAAAAAAAAAAAAAAAAAAAAAAAAAAAAAAAAAAATTTTTTTTTTTTTTTTTTTTTTTTTTTTCAAGGTTGGTTGGTTGGTTGATTTTAATGTGACTTAGATGGATAAAGTATTGTCATGTGTCACTTTCTAATTAATCTGATAAAATTTACAAGTTATTTTTTTACAAATCCAATATTGGTAGCATTTTGATTTAAAAAAATGGGTCAAACGAGGCTTCCATTGTAAAGATAAGTCATACTGACAAATCTAAACATGTCTCGTTTGACCCAATTTTTTTATTGTTCTGATAAAATTTACAAGTTATTTTTTTTTCAATACCAATATTGGTAGCATTTTGATTTAAAAAAAATGGGTCAAACGAGGCTTCCATCGTAAAGATAAGTCATAATGACAAATCTAAACATGAGGAAGCCTCGTTTGACCCAAATTTTTTAAATTTTACATATTTTTATAGTTACATGAAATCTGGCAGTTCAAATCCTGGCACTTTGAACTGAGTCTCCAGCGGTTCCATAGTATACTGTATAGTTGATGGCGTCATAAGATCATCCATCAACGAGTCTAGCGTATCATGCGGCATGGATAAAGGCGTACATAAAATATTATCAAGCTCATCCAGTTCAGTTTGTACCTCTGACCTTTCAATAGTAGGCCATCCATAAAAATATTCTGGATTTTCAATGGGTTCAGGATTTTCAATGGGAGCTGGATTTTCAATGGGTTCTGGATTTTCAATGGGAGCTGGACTTTCAATGGATTCAGGATCTTCAACGGGACATATCTCAGGACTTTCAATGGGGTCAGGACTTTCAATGGATTCAGGATCTTCAATGGGATCAGGTGCAACGGGTAGTGGGCATTTAAACACTGGCTCTGGTTCTGGCTCTGTATTTGTGGCCGCCTCCTTGAAAGATGGCTTATGTTTCTTGGCACTCTTGGGAATTGTTTCAGCCTTCCGTTTTACCGATTTAATTCTCATGTCAAGTCCAGGTAAATCTGGTCCGTAGGGGCGTACGAAGTTATTGTCGGGGCGATCTGTCAAGTTTTTCCAGTCTTTAAAAGTCAGAGACTTGTATTGGGCTGCAAAGTTTGTTGTTATGACTATTGTTCTTCTGTCCACAGGCAAATAGATCTCTGGCTCTGGTTCTTGGGACGACTCTTGAGATGATTCAGGAAAATAGATCTCTGGCTCTTGGGATGGCTCTGAGATTGGAGACGTTGGCTTATCAAAATATTTAGATGTTATTCTGGCGACTTCAGTACTCATTTCCACGGGGGAGTCTTCCTCATCATCTATATGCTGTATCATGGGCGTTGGTACGGATATGTCGTACATACCATCAATTTTTGTTATGCGTTCTACCAAAGGATTTTTGGTTTCGAAGCCCAACTCTAAATTCTCTGGCACAATGTCCAAACTGAAAAAGTTTTTTTGAGTTGTAAACAGAATGTAGGTGGTCCCAGCAGGCACCTTGTAACTGGAGTCGGCAATCAGTATGTAACGGTCGTAGTAATGGAGCTTGTCGCCAGCAAAGTATCTGTTGTCCGGTTTTACTCGTGTCTCGCCAGGACGCCTCACAAAGAACAGGAATGGCACGTTCAAAGTCTGTATGATATGGGCGCATCCTCGTCCGACGGTTCGCTGACCAAACGTAAAATAGGACTTTACAAGAAACTGATTGTTGGGGCACTTGAAACCAATTCTCACGTCGGCGTTGGTTCTGTTGGCTTCGCTGGGGGGTCTTTTATATCGGTTCATCAGAGTGCTCCATTTAATCTCCTGAGGTCTCAGCGGATAGTTTGTCTTGGCCTCTCTGCCTATGGCTGGGATTGTATTCGTTATCTTGTCCGTCAGAGTACGTTTTTTGAATTCAATCTTCGAATCGGACGTCATGTATAGACAGAATACACAAATCTTGCCTTCACCGATCATGGTTTGGAAGTGCGGATACTCTTCCAATTTCTTAACGGTAGGCGAAAGGTTTTTGGGAAACAGCTCGATAACCCCAAAACGGTTTCGTAGCGAGTTTACCGCTTTAAGTTTCTTCAGAGAGCATTGAGTTTTATACATATTGGTAGTTTAAAGCTCCGAAGAGAGAATGGCTATTCGATCAAATGCCAGAGCTTATATAGTCGATCTGATGCAGGATATTGCATAAGTCAGTTTCTACGATAAGATAAGGCTTATTATAAAATTATTGTCGCTGGACGCGGAAACAGGATATTGCATAAGTCAGTTTCTACGAAAACAGGATGAGCTATCTATAGATGTCGCTAAACGCGGAAACAGGATATTGTATAACTCATTTGCTATGAAACAGGATGCATTTTTATAGACGCAGATAAGCATTGCTGGATGTATACACTTTAACATGATATATATAGGTTAGCTAGAGTCAATCAACCAATCAACCAACCTTGAAAAAAAAAAAAAAAAAAAAAAAAAAAAATTTTTTTTTTTTTTTTTTTTTTTTTTTTTTTTTTTTTTTCAAGGTTGGTTGATTGGTTGATTGACTCTAGCTAACCTATATATATCATGTTAAAGTGTCTTTGGGCGATTTCTATAATTTTTTCAAGATACTATATTTTTTTGGACTTTGCAATTTTCAAAGTTTATCATTTCAATTTTGTAGTTTTTGATTTGAAAATAATATTTTTTTGCCAAACTGTTTTAAGTTAGATAAAAATATATATCTCCAAGACTTCAGTTATAAAAATATCCATTCAAATTCTTAAGTCAAAATCTTAAACGCATCCAATATTGGCAATATAATTGTTACAAAAAAAACGGGTCGAACGAAGTGTCAAAGACAGTAATCTGCCATGAGACACTTCGTTCGACCCGATTTTTTTATAAATCGTTTGGGCTTAAACCCAACAGTAATTTTTCCTGACCTCTGTTTGTATGTGGCTATAGCATTTGCCATCTCTCAGATCGACGATTGACTTGATAACGACTATGCCCTGCCGTCTTCGAATTCTAGGATCTTCAAAGCCGGCAGTTTTTAGTTTAGGCCGTACCACAAAATCTATCTTCGGTGGAGGCTTCCAAGGGCGATAAACTGTTACTTTGGACGGGTCTTCTGAAATTGGAGATTTTGGTAGCGGGCTTAATAGCGTTGGTACTTTAAAATACATCATCTCTGACATGGGTATTGAAATTTGAACTGGATCAGGTGTGGGAACTGGATCAGGCTTAGGTGTGGGAACTGGATCAGGCTTAGGTGCTGGTGCTGGTTTTTGAATGAGAACTGGAGCCGGTTTAGGTGTGGGAGCTGGTTTTTGAATGAGAGCCGGTTTAGGTGTGGGAGCTGGCTTAGGTTTGGGAATGATAGCTGGAGCTGGCATATTCATAGAACGGTCGTAATTACATATCAATTCACAAGATATGCGAGGGGTGTTCAATACGTTCCATTGCGGTATTACGACACAGTCGCAATCAACTCGTTCGTCCGTCAGAGAGTCAAATGATAGAGTGGCCATTTCAAAAAGCAGAGGGTCAGAATGAATAAGCTGGGGCGAGAGGCCGGTATTTATACTCTGGCGAGCGGATGCATGATATCTGATAAGGCTCGACCGGATGACCTTTTAGATTATCGCTTAGAGGGGGTTGCTATCGGAGCTATAAATAACTTTATCGCGTCCTGTTTATGAAGAAATGGGTTACATAATATCCTGCCCTTGAAACAACCGTTGCTGGTGAGATAGACTGATGAAGTGGCACGTCAGCGATACTATATATAGAGAATGTAATCAACCAACCAACCAACCTTGGAAAAAAAAAAAAAAAAAAAAAAAAAAAAAAAAAAAAAAATTTTTTTTTTTTTTTTTTTTTTTTTTTTTTTTCAAGGTTGGTTGGTTGGTTGATTACATTCTCTATATATAGTATCGCTGACGTGCCACTTCATCAGTCTATCTCAGTCTCTATCTCGCTATAGTTATATTTCTAAGTTGGCCGCTATAGTTATATTTCTAAGTTGGCCGTTAAAGCTATATTTCTCAGTTGGTTGCTAACGCTATATTTCTTTAGCCAATCATTGTAGATGGCGCTACAGTCTATATATATAGTATATATATAGTATATCTATTAGGGTGGGTGGGAGTGGAATTTATTTCTTCTACAGTACGGTCATGCATAAACTCGCTCCTGACCTTTAAAATAGGATAAAATAGCGGAATTTATACAATATTGGCTTTGAAAACAAGATATTTATAGACTTTTGTCTGACAAATGACAAGATATTGCAGGTTTTCATGAAATCATGGGCTCTTATAGAAAAATCTAACTAACTAGTCTTGCTGAAAACCCATTACGAGACATAGTGACTAGACGACCGTTGCTGTCGAGACACAATGAGCGTGTAGTCATGTCAGCTATACTATATATAGAGAATGTAATCAACCAACCAACCAACCTTGAAAAAAAAAAAAAAAAAAAAAAAAAAAAAAAAAAAAAAAAAAATTTTTTTTTTTTTTTTTTTTTTTTTTTCAGATGGTTGGTTGATTAGTTGATTTATATTTAGTATAAATAGCGGCTCCGTACTCAAGCTACATTCATTCTGTCTTCACTCTCATTGAAATAGCTTATTAGATATTTTCTAGTCTCTGTTTCTAATCTATTTACGATGGCTCTTATCAAGTACCACGAGATTACAAGCCAAATTTATTCGGGCATACCTTTAATAGCTACCGAAAAATTGGATGGCTCTAATATCGGTATTGGCTACGTGAAGAATACGTTCAGGATACAATCTAGAAACGTTGTGCTAGATGAAAAGACACGCCTTTTTAACTTGAACGCAATCTTGGAACCGCTGTCGGAAAAGGTACGGCTTATCAAAGACATTTTACATGACAATTTTATCATTTATGGAGAAGTATTCGGAAGCCACATGAAGAGAATAACCTATCGTGATTTTGAATCCGAAGCCGTATTCGGTAGTAAGACTGTCTTTTTTCGGGCCTTCGACATCTACCAACTGGATTCAGATACGTTTATGAAGTATAGCGACGCCGTGAACATTTTCCAGCGAGTGAAGCTACCCCACGTACCCATCTTAGATTTAGATTACCAAACGATAGGGGATCTGTACGAAAAAGTTGAAACGTATCCCAGCGCTTATGCAGAGTGTCCGCTAGAAGGATTTGTCATGAAGGCCGACGCCGAAGAATCTCCACGCTCTAGGAACATTTTTAAGGTTAAGCGTAAGCAGTTCAACGAACAAGCCCTGAACAAGTACAAGATCAAAAATTATGTAAATTATAACAGATACCTTTCTGCGTACTCAAAAATCGGCGAAGACTTTGAAAAAATCAAAGAAGAAATGGTGAGCGATTCGCTAAAAGATATAATTTCAGTGTATGAAAAGGACGAGAGCTGCAGCTATGACTTGGACTCGATTCATAGAGAGATTGAAAACGAGGCGGATAGCTTATAAAGAAGTTTTCTAGATGATAACTAAATAAACAACTAACTATAAAATATCCATGAGTGGGCGTGGCATGTAAAAAAAAAAAAAAAAAAAAAAAAAAAAAAAAAAAAAAAAAAAAAATTTTTTTTTTTTTTTTTTTTTTTTTTTTTTTTTTTTTTTTACATGCCACGCCCACTCATGGATATTTTATATAAATAGTGGTTCCGTACTCAAGCTACCATCATTCTTCCATTGCCTCTGTTTATTGAAAGATCATAGCGCAATCATGTATCTGAAAATTTGTTTTGATACCAAACCTGCACTCATCGCTGCTACTGTTGGTAGAGATGTTTATTTCATAGCCGTCGATATTGGCAAATATCTAGGCTACGCGTCACCTTACAACTTTGCACATCGATATTCCAACAAGGATCTGGCTAATCTATATCCCAATGCACAACGCTTGAACATGAGTTCCAGGCGCGTGTTTGATTTCAACGATATGCTTCAGGTACTTGTGAAGACGCACCGAATGCCTATCGAGGAGATCTGCCGTATCCAGAAACTGTGGACCGATGGCCGGGTAACCTCTACGTATCCCAGCATTATACCGTTCAGCAGAAGGATGGCCTTTGAAATCACAGTTCGAAACGAAGGTGAGATGAATTTACAAGATTGGCTTAAAGGGTATTACGAATACTCGAGCGCAGTCTGCGAACAACATACGAATATCTACGCACCCCCGTCGGTAGAATCCAGGTATGGGGATACTGAAGAAGAGAAACCTAGCAACTTTTCCATGCGTGTGAGAGCTGAAGGTATATGGTCTGTCAAATCGGGCGACATGCTTCAAGAATTGACTGCTACGGTTAAGAGAAAGTTTGAGGAAATAGAAAAAGACTATGTAGTTGATGAAAAAGACAGAGCGTATGAGTTGACCGTCAAGCTGGCTCGTAGAGAGAGAGTTTAATTATGTTAAACTACCAACTGTGAAAAAAATCTGTCAATCAACCAATCAACCAACCTTTAAAAAAAAAAAAAAAAAAAAAAAAAAAAAAAAAAAAATTTTTTTTTTTTTTTTTTTTTTTTTTTTTTTTTTTTTTTTTCAAGGTTGGTTGATTGATTGATTGACTCTAGCTAGCCTATATATATCATGCTAAAGTAACAGTTTATCTAAATTTGCTGATGTGCCACCACCTCTGTCAAAATTTTCAATTTTTTTTAAATTTGAAAAAAAACAACTGAAAAGTAATTAATTGCTTATTTCACCATGTATATGTAATAAGAATCACGATTCCACGATTAGTTTTCAAAAATATTTTTATTTTAAGATTACGTTTCTAAAGTTGGTCAAATTTGCAAAATTTTCAAAATTTTTTTTAAATTTGAAAAAAACGACTGAAAGTAATTAAATTGCTTATTTTACTATGTATATGTAATAAGAATCACGATTCCACGATTAGTTTTCAAAAATATTTTTATTTTAAGATCACGTTTCTAAAGTTGGTCGAATTTGCAATAGTCAACTCAAAGTCTAAATCTTCATTTTTGAAAATATACTTAATTCAATTAGTATAATCTGAAGACAGGATATTGCATAAGTCAGTTTCTACGAAAACAGGATGAGATAAGGCTTATTTTAGATGAGACAGGATATTGCCAATCTGAAGACAGGATATTGCATAAGTCAGTTTCTACGAGAACAGGATGAGTTAAGGCTTATTATAGATGTCGCGGAAACAGGATATTGTATAACTCATTTGCTATGAAAACAGGATGCATTTTTATAGACGCAGATAAGCATTGCTGGACAATGATAATGTATATACTTTAGCATAATATATATAGGCTAGCTAGAGTAAATCAATCAATTAACCAACCCTAAAAAAAAAAAAAAAAAAAAAAAAAAAAAAAAAAAAAAAATTTTTTTTTTTTTTTTTTTTTTTTTTTTTTTTTTTTTTTTTCAAGGTTGGTTGATTGATTGACTCTAGCTAGCCTATATATATCATGCTAAAGTAACAGTTTATCTAAATTTGCTGATGTGCCGCCACCTCTGTCAAAATTTTCAATTTTTTTTTAAATTTGAAAAAAAAACGGCTGAAAAGTAATTAAATTGCTTATTTTACTATGTATATGTAATAAGAATCATGATTCCACGATTAGTTTTCAAAAATATTTTTATTTTAAGATCACGTTTCTAAAGTTGGCCAAATTTGCAAAATTTTCAATTTTTTTTTAAATTTGAAAAAAACGACTGAATTAAATTGCTTATTTTACTATGTATATGTAATAAGAATCACGATTCCACGATTAGTTTTCAAAAATATTTTTATTTTAAGATCACGTTTCTAAAGTTGGTCAAATTTTCAATTTTTTTTAAATTTGAAAAAAAAACGACTGAAAAGTAATTAAATTGCTTATTTTACTATGTATATGTAATAAGAATCACGATTCCACGATTAGTTTTCAAAAATATTTTTATTTTAAGATCACGTTTCTAAAGTTGGTTGAATTTGCAAAATTTTCAATTTTTTTTAAATTTGAAAAAAAAACGACTGAAAAGTAATTAAATTGCTTATTTTACTATGTATATGTAATAAGAATCACGATTCCACGATTAGTTTTCAAAAATATTTTTATTTTAAGATCACGTTTCTAAAGTTGGTTGAATTTGCAATAGTCAACTCAAAGTCTAAATCTTCATTTTTGAAAATATACTTAATTCAATTAGCATTATAAATATATATCAACCAACCAACCAACCTTGAAAAAAAAAAAAAAAAAAAAAAAAAAAAAAAAAAAAAAAAAATTTTTTTTTTTTTTTTTTTTTTTTTTTTTTTTTTTTTTTCAAGGTTGGTTGGTTGATTGACTCTAGCTAGCCTATATATATATATATCATGCTAAAGTAACAGTTTATCTAAATTTGCTGATGTGTCATCACCTCTGTCAAAATTTTCAATTTTTTTTTAAATTTGAAAAAAAAAACGACGGAAAAGTAATTAAATTGCTTATTTTACTATGTATATGTAATAAGAATCACGATTCCACGATTAGTTTTCAAAAATATTTTTATTTTAAGATCACGTTTCTAAAGTTGGCCAAATTTGCAAAATTTTCAATTTTTTTTTAAATTTGAAAAAAACGACTGAAAAGTAATTAAATTGCTTATTTTACTATGTATATGTAATAAGAATCACGATTCCACGATTAGTTTTCAAAAATATTTTTATTTTAAGATCACGTTTCTAAAGTTGGTCAAATTTGCAAAATTTTCAATTTTTTTTAAATTTGAAAAAAAAACGACTGAAAAGTAATTAAATTGCTTATTTCACTATGTTCAATCCCATCCATATATTTTTCAGTCTTAATAATATTTTCATACATGTAATTGTAAAGTCTCAACTTAAACGTCTTAATTATTTTTTTTATGCTGATAACCTCTTCAATACTAGCTTAATAGATTTTTTTATAAATACTTAAATTAAGCCCCTCAAAGTCTTAAATTAAACCCGTCCAATGTTGGCACTATATCTATCGCAAAAAAATGGGTCGAACGAGGTGTCAAAGACAGAAATTCTGCCATGAGACACCTCGTTCGACCCATTTTTTTACTCTCATTTTAAAGATTAACACAAGCTCTCTATGCGTTGCTCATTAGATGACCTCCTGATGGTCATCTTCAACGGTCCGGTCATTTGGGATTTGTATAATTCATAATCCTCATATTCAAGTTTAAAAAATTTCCTCACCTGTAGTTGGTATGTGGCAAGGAAGTCTTCAAACTTTGTATGGGACCTTTCTACAAATCTAACACCTATGGCTTTCACGAAGCTGAGCTTCATGTCAGCCTGGTATTTCACCATGGCCGAACCATCGAACATCTTATCAAACTCCTGTTCGCCCATGAACCCTCCCAAATGATGTTTGGCTTCGCTAATGGAGAAGATTCTCGTCTTAGCGAGCCATTTGGGTAAATCGATTTTAGAGTCCATTACATCTCGGACTGTGAGGCCTGCATATCTTTCGGCAAAATGAAGATCTAAAGGATGCCTTGAATAGATAGCCAGGTCCTCAGCCCGGACAAACAGGGTACCATCAGAGGCCATTAGGCATTTAAAGGCAACGCCATAAGCGTAATTTTTTACATGGAAAAACATGACTGACAGAGAGCTAATGAATCTAAGCAGCTAGTAGAGAGATCGACTAGCAATTGAAGAGCTCTCGCTGGACACTCGTATATATACCCGGTCTTATCAATAGGATCTGATAGTAATTTTCTATGAACCGCTTATCAAGAGGGCATAATATCCTGTCTCTTGAGCAATCTGATTATAACCGGGCATCCTGAGGAAAGGCTTACATAATATCCTGTCAATACTTCTGGAAAAATCTTTTTATAGAGATCTGATTATAACCGGGCTTCCTGAGGAAAGGCTTACATAATATCCTGTCAACACTTCTCGAAAACTCTTTTTATAGAGATCTGATTGTAATTTTAACCGGGAGCCAGCATCCTGAGGAAAGGCTTGCATAATATCCTGTCTCTCGAAAATCTTTTTATAGATTATAATGACTGGCTTGGCTACACTTAATCTTTAAAACTTTTAAATTTTACATATAAAATGTAAATTTTAAACGAAAATAATTAAATTTTTAAATTCAGATCCCTTAAATTTAGCTATTGAGTCTGTATATTTTACCAAGTTTCATATTTATCTTATAGCTAAGCCATATCCCTTGAAAATTTAGAATTATAATGACTGCCACACTTAGTCTTTAGAAATTTTAAATTTTACACGAAAAAAAATGTAAATTTTAAACGAAAAAATTAAATTTTTAAATTCAGATCCCTTAAATTTAGCTATCGAGTCTGTATATTTTACCAAGTTTCATATTTATCTTATAGCTAAGCCATATCCCTTGAAAAATTAGAATTATAATGACCGCCACACTTAGTCTTTAAAAAATTTAAATTTTACACAGTAAATTTTAAATGAAACAATTAAATTTTTAAATTCAGATACCTTAAATTTGTCTATAAATATTTTATCAAAATTATCTTATAGCTAAGCCATATCCCTTGAAAATTACAAGTTCAAATTGGTACGCATCCAATGTTGGCACTCCATCTATCGCAAAAAAATGGGCCGAGCGAAGCCTCAATGATCATGAGAGGCTTCGCTCGACCCATTTTTTTGCACCTCGTCCTGATCTTAAGACGAGGATTTATAGAAGTAGGGCTTGTTTCCCACCAAAACTTTTATTTTTCGGGGGAAATAGCCTAGCTCCAAATCCCCATATCGTTCGCCGAATACATAAGTGTCCATGGGCACCGTTGCCAGGTACTCCTCCATGACATTCTTTAAGTCGGCCAAGAAACTCTCCATTGTGGCATTGGATGAGGTAATGGCCGCGAGCTTAACCTGGACAGGCCGCCTCAGGTTTAAGCTGCATTCGATGGGGGTGAGAATTTCAATCGGCCCCTGAAATAGGGAGTCAAACTCTCCTGGATGCATATCCATCAATATTTTTGCATCTTCTAGTCCAAAGACGCATGTCTTGGCTAGAGACGGGGGTAGTTTCAAACCCTCAGGAGCAATGTCTGTTACCGTTATATGGCACAAGTTCACCACTTTACTGGAGTTTTCATGCCCCATGTAATAGGCCACGTCTCGGCCTTTGATAAAAATTTGGTCGTCAAATGATAAAAAGCATGTTAATTTAACATTCAGTTCATCGGACAGAATTTGGAAGATCATTTTGGTAAGCAGTAGCTCAGAATGAAATGTCTCGTCCAGCAGCCTGTATTTATACTAGCAGTAATCTTTAGTTCTATCTAAATTCCAAGTAAATATCTTATCTACATCCTGTGACGCATGACGCACATCCTCATGCTATCGGATTAATTATATAAATAATTTTATCGCATCCTCAAAAAACAGCTGATACATCCTGTTTTCTTAGTAAAGCCTGATAAAACGAGGTCACGACTCGGGTATATATACGAGCTGCCTCTAAGAGCCTGCATCATTTTGACTTTTATTGCTATTGCCATAAGTCATGCTATTCACTATTGAACATCCACAGCTTGACGCTAAAATCCTATTCGTAGTCTCTGCGGATGGACTTTTGTTCGTCAGGGCCTCTGATGTGGCCAAGCTGATGGGTAAGGGTAGCGCATACGTGAAAAAAACAACCAGGCTGAAGGTGTGCGATCTCGTTTACAGGAGGGTCAGGTTACCTATCTCTCTAGCCAATACCTGGGTGTATCCAGTCGACGAGATACATTTTGGAGATGCCCTGTCGTCGTTGGGATTCGAGGCCATGCTGAAATCCTCTAAAATTCAGATTCTAGACCCCATAGTACCCACCTCATGCATCCATAAAGCCATCCGAATTCGAATCGTGAGGGACTCTGACACATGCATAGATGAATTCTTAAAAGATTTCATAGAGAGAACCATGCTGTTCTTCGATGGGGACCACGATGACGACCCTCGCCTCCACGAAGATAGATTTGAGACTATTTCTTGGACAGACACCCCTCCGTCCAAAATCAAAGTCTTTGTGGGGGATCGATCTAGATGGTACAAACTGATGCCTTAAATCTGGAGGGGGCAAAAAAATGGGCTGAACGAAGCGTCTCATGGCAGATTTCTGTCTTTGACGCTTCGTTCGGCCCATTTTTTTGCGATAGATAGAGTGCCAATATTGGATGTTTATAAATTGAGACTTTGAATTGGATAGTAATATTTTAATATTAAAACGATGCCTTTGAATCTGAGATAGCTTTGAGATAGAAATATCGAATAAGGATTATTTTTTTAAATCAACCAACCTTGAAAAAAAAAAAAAAAAAAAAAAAATTTTTTTTTTTTTTTTTTTTTTTTTTTTTTTTTTTCAAGGTTGGTTGATTGATTGATTGATTTGGATTCATTCTTTATAAATAGCCGTACTCATTCCTTCATTCTGTCTGAAATTTACAATATTGAATAAGGACATTTTTTAAATGAACCAATATTGAATATATTTTTTTAACGATTCGATAAACAAATAATATATTTTTAACGATTCGATAAACAAATAATAAATATTTTATTATTAAAAATAAAATATTTAAATAATAAATATTTTATTATTAAAATAAAATATTTAAATAATATATTTAAATTCTAAATATTTATTATTCAAACCGACAACTGAATCGAATCGTGAAAAATTCTGACGGGGTGGAGTTGCTCGAATAATACTTCTGGCGACTGTCTGATAGACCTTTATATGCCGTAAAGAAGTAGGTTCACCCAGCTTTGCGGTACTTGGCATAGGAGCTGTAGTTTGAATAGACTACCCTCGTAACTGTAATCTTTAAATCTTAATTGTAAAAATTTACATGCTTACATTTCTAATGTCTCGTGAGCGAGATTGGCGGGAGTTTTAATAGACTGTAATCTTTAACTCTTAATTGTAAAAATTTACATGACTGCATGCTTAAATTTCTAATGTCTCGTCAGCGAGATTGGCGGATAGGAGCTGTAGTTTGAATAGATCTTTAAATCTTAATTGTAAAAATTTACATGACTGCATGCTTAAATTTCTAATGTCTCGTGAGCGTTGCTGAGATTGGCGGTACTTTGGCATAGGAGCTGTAGTTTGAATAGCTCGTAACTGTAATCTTTAAATCTTAATTGTAAAAATTTACATGACTACATGCTTAAATTTCTAATGTCTCGTTTCTAATGTCTCGTCAGCGACTTTGGTATAAGAGCTGTAGTCTGAATAGATTGTAATCTTTAAATCTTAATTGTAAAAATTTACATGCTTAAATTTCTAATGTCTCGTTTCTAACGTCTCGTCAGCGGTACTTGGCATAGGTTTGAATAGATCTTAATTGTAAAAATTTACATGCTTACATTTCTAATGTCTTGTCTGGCAGTACTTGGCATAGGTTTGAATAGACTGTAATCTTTAAATCTTAATTGTAAAAATGTACATGACTGCATGCTTAAATTTTTAATGTCTCGTTTCTAATGTCTGACACAATATCTCGGATCAGGGGATTCGGTCTTAGCTGAGAAAAGCATAGGGCTGGTGTAACTTGAAGATTATTTGAAAAAAAAACTAATTAGTACCAACTGAGAACATTAGAAACCAACCATCATACCAACCAACCAACTGTAAAAAAAAAAAAAAAAAAAAAAAAAAAAAAATATAAAAAAAAAAAAAAAAAAATATATATTTTTTTTTTTTTTTTTTTTTTTTTTGAGTGGGTGTGGCTTGGATTCATTCTTTATAAATAGCCGTATTCAAACCTTCATTCCTTCATTCTGTCTGCCATCATTGTATCAGGATCCACGCTTGTCATTGAATTGATCCTGTTTCTGTGACTCTCACACATTGGATAGCTTCTAATATTTATCTCTTTCATTGAAGCTCAGCATGTACAAAATGTGGGAACCGTTGGACAACGACGCAAAGACCGAAATGCAAAACTTAAAGCAGCAAATGTTTGACTTGCAATCTAAATTGGATGCAGAAATCTCACTCTTGAAAACCAAGATTGAAAAATTTGACGTACTGTACTCCAAAATAGATAACTTGTATCAGGAAGAAATTTACAGGCTTAAATTAGAGTTGGGCGTGCAGCAGAACAAATCTCTAGTGCAGATTCAGAAGCAGCAGATCCAGATCCAGAACCTGCAGAACCTGTTGCTCTCTAATCAGATAGCGACTCAACAGAATTCGTTGCGACAGGATGATAATGCGTAGATCATCCTTGTCAGCAACCAACCAACCATATAAAAAAAAAAAAAAAAAAAAAAAAAAAAAAAAATTTTTTTTTTTTTTTTTTTTTTTTTTTTTTTTTTTTCAGTTGGTTGTTTGCATATTATATATGATCGCTAACAACCGTCATTGTATTTGACCAGCAGCAGTCGTCTAGTCAGGTCTTCTAGTCAACAGTCTTCTAGTCATGACAGAGATATGTCGTTTAATGATTGTTTAAATTGATTCAATATTATCATGTCTTTTAGAGTCTCAAGTTAAATATCATAGGTTTTATAGAATATAATAAAATAAATTAAATAAAATATTTTATTTCAAACTCAATTATAGGTAAAATATAAATAATAATAATAATAATAATAATAATAATAATAATAATAATAATAATATAATAATAATAATAATAATAATAATAATAATAATAATATTATAATAATAATATTATAATAATAATATTATAATAATAATAATAATAATAATAATAATAATAATAATAATTATATATATATATATATATATATATATATATATATATATATATATATACTTGTATACTCAGAAAATACTGTAAAACATCTTTTAATTTAAGTGATTATATTTTTGTAGTCTGAATTCTTATGTCAATTATAGTGTCGCTGTCTCAGCGAGTTTCACTATATCGGCACGAGACTACGCTCTTGACAAGTTTGTAGTCTGAATTCGTATGTCAGTTATAGTGTCGCTGTCTCAGCGAGTTTCACTATATCAGCATAAGACTACACTCTTTATTGTCTTGCCAAGTTTGTAGTCTGAATTCGTATGTCAATTATAGTGTCGCTATCTCAGCGAGTTTCACTATATCAGCATAAGACTACACTCTTTATTGTCTTGCCAAGTTTGTAGTCTGGACTTTGAATGTCAGTTATAGTGTCTCAGCCAATTTCACTATATCGGCATAAGACTACACTCTTTATTGTATTGCCAAGTTTGTAGTTTGAATGTCAGTTATAGTGTCTCAGCCAGTTTCACTATATAGGCATAAGACTACGTTATTTATTGTATTACCAAGTTTGTAGTTCGTATGTCAGTTATAGTGTTGCTGTCTCAGCCAGTTTCACTATATAGGCATAAGACTACGTTATTTATTGTATTACCAAGTTTGTATGTCAGTGTCTCAGCCAGAATGAGGTTATATTCTTTTATTGTCTTGCCACGTAAGTTGTAATCTATATTATGTATATCGGCTACAGCGTCTCGCCAGTTTTGCGGATAGTGGCTGTTGTTTGAAATTCTAAAAGGGTTAAACGAAAAGTATTGTGGCTAGATGGTCTGAAAATATTGACTGATTTTTTTTTAATTTTGACGGCTAAATTTACAATATTAGCATGAAATCTTGTAAATTTATAGGAGACTCATGGGGTAATTTTAGTTTTTTCCACAACAATAAAGGCCTCACCCTTGGAAAATATTAGCGAGACTCTCTACAAGCAACTATTTTTTTTCTTAAATGTGGCTACTGATCAGGAAAATTTTTATAAGATTAGTTTATCGCTAGCTGACCTTCTAGAATAATTGCGTTTGCAGGATATTATGTAACTCGTTTCCTCAAAGATAAGATCTAATCTATAAACAGTCATCCTGTCGAGCCCTATTATTTTTATCGTTTCTCAGAACCGCTTATCAGATCTCATGCATCCGCTCGCCAGAGTATAAATACCGGCCTCTCGCCTCAGCTTATTCATTCTGACCTTTTGTTTTGCAAAATGCTTTCTGCAGACTCTGACAGGCAATATGATTACGGCTATGCCTTACAACCCAAAAGGAAAATATTAAAGACCTCTCGTCTCTATTGCGAGCTAATACTTCAATACGATAAATCAATGTCTTTGCCAACTCCAGCTCCAACTCCAAAGCCAAAGCCAGATCCCATACCAATTACAATAGCCACATCACAGAAGATTTATTTAAAAGTTCCAAATCCCATAAGCCGACTGCCAAAATCTCCTGAAGTGTCTACCAGGTACAAAATATACCGTGCCTGGAATCCTCGACCAAGGGTTAATTTTATGATACGGCCGAAACAGTTGGAGAATAAAAAGGCATAGTCGTTATCAACTGCCACAAAGGTCACCCAAACGATTTATAAAAAATCGGGTCGAACGAAGTGTCTCATGGCAGATTACTGTCTTTGACACTTCGTTCGACCCGTTTTTTTGTAACAGTTGTATTGCCAATGTTGGATGTGTTTAAGATTTTGACTTAAGATTTTGAACGGAGGCTTGTAAAAATTTATATACAAAAAAATATTAGAATTCCATCAAAGTCACATTAAAATCAACCAACCAACCTTAAAAAAAAAAAAAAAAAAAAAAAAAAAAATATTTTTTTTTTTTTTTTTTTTTTTTTTTTTTTTTAGGTGCCACGCCCACCCTTGAAGCTTGTCTATATTTACTGTGGCTAACATGACTACACTCTCATTGTGTCTTGACATTTGCCTGCAACGGTCGTCTAGTCACTATGTCTCGTAATGTGTTTTCAGCAAGACTAGAGAGTTAGATTTTTCTATAATAGCCTATGATCTATTCTGATTTCATAAAAACCTGTAATATCTTGTCATTTGTCAGACAAAAGTCTTGTTTTCAAAGCCAATATTGTATAAATTACGCAATTTCATCCTATTTTAAAGGTCAGGAGCGATTTTATGCATGACCGTACAGTAGAAGAAATAAATTCCACTCCCACCCACCCTAATAGATATACTATATATATACTATATATATAGACTGCAGCGCCATCTATAATGATTGGCTAAAGAAATATAGCCTTAGCAGCCAACTTAGAAATATAGCCTTAGCAGCCAACTTAGAAATATAACTGTAGCGGCCAACTTAGAAATATAACTGTAGCAGTTAACTTAGAAATATAACTTTAGAAACCAACCAACCAACCTTGAAAAAAAAAAAAAAAAAAAAAAAAAAAAAAAAAAAAAAAAAAAAAAAAAAAAAAATTTTTTTTTTTTTTTTTTTTTTTTTTTTTTTTTTTTTTCAAGGTTGTTTGCATACTATATATATAGAACTGTTGACATACCATCTCATCATTCTATCTCAGCAGCAACGGTCATGTCTTTGATACATTTAAATTCATGTCTTCTAAAATCTCAAATTAAATTTCTACACATTGATACATTTTTTGCTACGCTAAATGAATGCTGTGCCAATATCGAATATATTTTATAAATAATTAAACTATTTAAATTTTATTATTTAAACCGTCTGAAAAGGTGCAGTTGCTCGAAACTTATTGCTGGTGACTGTCTGATAAGCCTTTAGATGCGTAAACTCGTAGGATTACCCAGCTTTGCGGTACTTGGCATAGGAACTGTCGTTTTGAAATTCTGAAAGGTTAAATATGCTCGAAAATTATTGCTGGTGACTGTCTGATAAACCTTTAGATGCGTAAACTCGTAGGATTACCCAGCTTTGCGGTACTTGGAGTAGCAGCTGTAGTTTGAATAGAATCCCTTGACATGACTTTATAAAATCATTGGCCTTATCGTGGATGAAAGCCGTATTCTAAATTTATCGTTTGACCCTTGAAATCTTAATTGTAAAATCTTAATTGTAAAAATTTACATTACCTGTCGTCTTTTCGTGGACCTTAGCCTCAGCTATCAGAATGTCTAAACAACTCATGAAGGATTTTATTCTGCCGGAGACGGTCGGTATGGACTGGGCTTCATGCTAAAATGCGAAACCTACATCCAGATCAGTTCTGTTGGACAAAATGATTGGCTATGCGGGTAAAGATATTCCCAATGCCAAGAACAGGTTTCGGGCACAGCTGAATCGAGTGGTCATCCGGCTGCGATGAGAGATTTTAGAATATCTGGATAAATGTGCCAGACATTCTGAAATTGTATAGCGGATAATGTCTTGGGGATGCGTAAAAAAATGGGTCTTCATGTAGAGATTACGTCGACCCATTTTTTTGCGACAGGTTGTAAATAATAAAAATCGTTACATTATAAGGGCTATGGATAAAATTTATATTAATATGAAGATATTTTTTTAAGAATCAAAAAAAATATCCATTCCTATAGACGCTCGAAGATTTTACATGCGACATTGCGTTTAGCCTTAGTTATTGCATAGACGATACT
Organism: Salticus scenicus; assembly: GCA_963930645.1. Lineage (NCBI taxonomy): Eukaryota > Metazoa > Arthropoda > Arachnida > Araneae > Salticidae > Salticus > Salticus scenicus. The sequence goes on from OZ005652.1 coordinate 85,060,442, forward strand.
CGTGCTGGATTTGCGGTACTTGAGGCATATATATACATATATATACATATATATATATATATATATATATATATATATATATATATATATATATATATATATATATATATATATATATATATATATCGCTATTGAATCGAGTTTGAAATAAATATTTTTTATCAGTAATAAAAC